>JSYW01003765.1:0-14962 GCA_000787475.1 Lentinus polychrous
TGCGGATTGATCGTCGAGTTCAAACACGTGATCTAGTCTGCGAATTCCCAAACCTTCGAGCATTCACCGTTCTACGTAATTTAGACAGATTCATCCAGCATGAATACGAGGAGCAGAGATCATTGAATGCGCTGGACCCCGGCCAATCATACCAATGGAGAAATTTGGATGAAGTCACCATCCCATTCAACGACCTGTACAACCTCAACTTGAACTGTATCACCAGGCTCTTGTCCTCGACACGTCTGATCGCCGGTCTGCTCGATCTCATGGCAACTGTCATCCAACAGCTGTCACGATGGAATTGACCAATGTGATCCTTCGAATGTTGCCCGAAATTTGGCCAAGAGTACCCCAACTCACACACCTGAGCTACAAAATATATGCTGATATAGGGCTGAAGGTAGCCATGGTATGTATCAAATACTTTCAATCTCTTGTTATCTTCGCTTCAACTTTCATGCTTGTAGTCTGGCAGGAACATTTCTTTGAAGTGCACAGATCTGCACCGTGTACCTATCTTCGCCTGATATTCGACAGTCACGGATACGATTGGAGAACTATCCTCGGATACTATACCATCGGGGTCACGGATGCCGCGGGCTTCGCACAGGAACTAGCCAACTGCATTCCTTCGCTCCGAACAATTGAAATTCGAGCAAGCGAAACAAGCTACTGTACGAAAATCAATCTTGAATGGATGGGCACGGTTATAGAATCACAGGAGGGAAGGGAAGTAGTGGAGATCGCATTGAACCCCACAGATATATGTGATAGTCAGTTGCGCCTCACAGAATGGGGTATCGAATGGGTTCTTTAGTCGCCCACTGACTAACCAACTTGCTTGATATGATAGTACAAATCTTCCCTGGGGAGTTGGTGAGAATACAATCGCATCGGAGACCAAGCAATTCATCTCGCCTTCCCATGGTGAAGAATATGCTTGCGAGGAGATTGGTCCTACCCCATCTCATATACTGATCATGCAGGGTTTGCATTATGATACGTGTTGGCTTCATCGCCGAATTGTTCTTTTCATCACTTTCGCATTGGCACACTATTGAACATTCATCATTCCCACATTGTTCCTTGGAAGCCCGAGTCATTTGTAGGCCTCGCCAGTTCATTGCTGTGGCCTTTTCGGCCATCTAACGTTTGTTCTTACGGCTGTATGGGACCCCCTTGTCCAATTGACTCTGAGTGAGGGCGACGTACAATCGGGATTGTTGACCGTCCCTTGTGACGATACGTGTTGAACTTGCGATGGAGATATACGGTTTGGAGAATCGGGGTTAAGTAACTTGACATTGAGTAGTCTCGAATAGAATATACGTTGACCCGAGCCACTCACCAGCCCCTACCAGAGAGGGACGAGGCCGCCACATTGTCTATGATATGACATGATATGGAATCGGACGTGCCTACTAAGATACAACAAGTACATCCCTGCGACGACAGGCCGCCGAATATTCATAAGAGCGCAAAGGGGCAATGGCATCCTCGTCATGAGGCTTTGGTCTGACGCGGACATGAGTTCGGGTCTGGGGAGCAATCAGAAGGGCGATACTCACAAAGTTGTTCTCCAATGACCACCACCATTCTTTTTGCAGCGCTCCGCACCTTCTGGTAGACACTCACTTGTCGCTTCGTCCGAGAACTATTTTACCTCCTCCCAGTTCCCGAGTTGCTCATACCCAGCGTGCCAGTCCGTGATGTCGTAGTTGGACCACATACAATCATGCTGTCCCACCTGTGCGACAGCGGCTGAGCGGTTCGGATGATCGTGCGGGTTATTTTCGCGAACTCGATGATGATCTTAACGATGCCAACGCCTGTAATTCTCATCATATGGTCGTCATTGTTCTCGTGTTCCGGTGAGAGGTCGGCAAAGAAGACCTCCGTCTGCCTTCCATCATCCATGATACGCACGAGCCGCTCATCCACAGTAGATGTTAGACCCTTGCGATTACTAGCGTACTCGAGCATGTAAGTAGTCGCGCTCAAAGGGCCAGCCGTAGAAACGGTGAGGGTATTTGGATTTCTCCTGCTGGGGAAGTACTTAAGCGGGTGGATTGGGAGGGGTGGTAGCAGCGCGATGGTATCGTCCCAGTCGTGCGCCTGCTACAGAGAAGTGATTAGCGGTCTCAAAGTGCGTTCTAACAAATCAATCACCTTCAGGGAACCCTTCTGAGCCTCCTCAAGCTTATTCCTTGCTGCTACGGGCTGGTCTCGACTCTGAGAGACATGGGTTTTGGGCGATCTACCTCTAAACAAACTTTCCTGACGGTAAATGAGAGGGATTGAGAAGACGACGATATCAAGGGAAAACATCAGGCATTGGCAAGGATTGGGGGGCCGGTAAGAGGATCGCTCTACGTTCTCGGTGTCCTCCAACTAGTTCACAAGGGTACTGTCGAAATGTCCAACGTCGTTCTTTGAACGGGGCGAGTTGCGATTCGCTTGCACAGAGAACGACTATCTTCTCAATTAGTCCTTGTGGATGGGAGTAAATAGACAAAGAATGATTGCAGGGCAAAAGTAAAGAATGCAGCATCTACAGTCGTCAATATTCCGGGAGAGACATAGATTACAGACATCAGACTCAGTATGGTCAGAGAGACAGTTGAAAGAGAAGTTATGCGGCTTTTGAGCGCTTGAGCGAACGTAGAGATCTCCGTACGATCTCCGTGAATTCCAGAGTGATCCCAATATGGCAACCGTGTAACTTCAACCGCATCGTTTTGTGCTTAAACTTTGTGCTACATAGCTTGCGAGAAGACACGAGTATTTGAGAGTTATGGGCATACCACAACATGGTGCAAGATCTAAGGCAGATCTAGCATATGCGCATTCTTACGATTACCTAGCATCATTATTATGCATTGTTGGATATCTCATCCGAAGTACGGTAAGTAAGTATTCAAAGAGTCAGTGCAGTGACTACTAGTACAGACCCATGCGTACTATACCAAGACAACGTCTGGTAAGACATTACGATAGTATGAATACCTCGCGGCGGGTCCCTGATTCGATCTCATAGAAAGACCCCAGCCATGGATTTCAGTCCAGACTGATGACGACGTTTCCACCCGCGGCGCGGCTGGCGGCATTCGTGTCAGCCTCCCATTTCCATGTACTCAGCTGGGAACCTGCGATTCTCAGCAGCCAGGATTTTTATACTTGCCAGCAACATATCGGGGGACTCACTTCATGCTCGCCGAGATGCTCGACGTAGTGTTCCGCTTGTGGCTCTGGATTCTCTCTTGGTTCGTCAGGCCCACCGCAGTGAAGCTTCAGGGCACAGACAACGACTACATCCACGCGCGCGATGAACGCTACTCAAATGGCCATGCTGTATCTACGCATGCCACAGACGAAGATCGCAGCATATCCCGAACCCGCGTCGTCGGTAATGTCTCTCCTTGTAAGTTCTCAGCTTCATCCTCTCTATGTCGCAGTGAGACTCGAATTGCAAACTAATACGCGAGATGAAGTAATCGAAGATGCCATGCAAACACTGTCTCTACAGCATACTACTTCTCGGTCCTCTATCATCGACTTCCCACCCACACCCGCGGCCATATATTGTCCCGCTCTCGTATTCTCTCCTGGAAATTACTCAAACACAACCCTTCCCTACTCGAACCCAAGTCCCTTCGCAGACAGCAGTGCTCCAGTGACACCGGATATCGAAGAAGACATCCAAGCAGGACCAGACATGCAACCTCAAATTGTAACCCCGGATCCCCACGGAGAGACAGACGTTTCCTGGATAATGTCCGATCTCGAGAACGGCCTTGGACTGGGGTTCGAGATGGAACATCGGGATTCGGATATCCCCCTCTTCGGCAGCTCTAACAGTCTTCTCAGGCTTGGTAAACCCAGTAAGGTCAACCTCTTGACGCCGCTTCCATCATTTGGGTCGAGACTGTCTGCGTATCTTCACGCATCGACGCCTACTCGCGGAAGAAGTAACGGGGGACTATTGCCTCAGTTTGTTCATGACGTCGGCGAACCTCAGTCTCGATCTTGCTGGCATCTGAACGAAATCTCTGTCCTTGCTACACCCGGAACAAGTCCTGTGCGAAGGTCCCCTTTGCGTTTTGGGAGTAGCGTACACACAAGGAATCTTGACCAATCTCTCTCGGAATGTCAACCTGGCCGTAGGCACGCCCGTGTCCTCGATGGGCCGACATGCGAGGCCATTCTGTCTCTTGCGCCATTCCTCGGCACATCTCCAGTAGCACAACCTGTGCAATTGAGGCCGAGGCCTACACTCACACCCTCGCCTTCTGCTGTCTATCTCGGTAAACCTCCAGTCAGCGTACCCGTAACACCTTATAACTCTCCAGAGAAGGTAGAGAAGGCGCGATTTGGCCCAAATCTCGTTCCTACCGCCCAATCTCCCACCGCTACACGAACCTTGGTCTCGCGAAACGCCGGAATGCGCATGGATATCGACACACTCACTCGTCTATTGGAAGACCCAACAAAGATGCGGCGTCCCGTCAATAACGGATTGAGGCCGCTCGTCCTTCCCCGTGTGGCCGCCAAGAGACTTTCCTTGGATATAACAGAAGCTGGTATCGCAGGTCTGCGCGCGGCCAGTGGTGGCCCGAGACCTCTCCTACTCCCTCGTCAGCTGGCAAACAGACCTCAGCCTGTACCTACCCGTTTCGATATGCTCGCCCTGGCTCAGGAACCGAAGAATTCTTCAGAGATACCAAGAGCTACCTTGAGACGTTCCGTGTCCCTCCACGATCTCCTTACCCCAGTGCCTCCGATCGCGGATGAACCAGAGGAGACAAAGACAAACGAGACGAGCTTGACGAGCGGTGACAAACACCGCAACACGCATTTAATGGACGATATCTTGACCATCCTCAACCGGTCTCGGGCGTCGTCTTCGTTCCGTTACAGCCATTCCACTGAAGGATCCATTGATCTCGCTGACATACAGGCGGGTTCAGCTTTCTTGCCTCCCGAGTCTCCTGACTCCAGCCGGTACCTCGATATCGTTCGCCTGTTGGACCAACCTATCATGATGGGCGATGGGAGCCTCTCTGAAGGTTTTGGTGATGACAGTGGATGGGAACAGAGTTACGTTGGTGTTTACGCTGTCTAATGTTGGTATCGGCAGGCAATGTTGCTCGGGAAGGTTGAGGCGAGTAGTTTGTTGTCATTATTGACCGTATATGTTTGTCTATTATGATATTGTTGTTTGATGCTTAGTCTGATAGGATGAAGTTGTTCACGAGTTCTCTAAACTCATTCGGTCTGGGAGTGATATCGTCAGGAACTGTGATCGATTTCATACGTCAGCGAGTATATACTCACTTTTCAGCATGCACTGAACACGTTCGGGCGTACATCAGTCAACGAGTAATGGGTACAAGGCCCCAAGTAACGGAAACTCACCCCAATGGCCCGTGTCAAGTTCTTGCAGTCTCATATTAGGGAAGAACTTCTTCGCAATGGGAATGTTCTTGTGATTTATATAACTGCACGGGATCTCAGCCAGTCAATTGCAGTGTTCGAGCACGAGAGACATAAGTTGACATACCGGCTGCGTGTCCCCTTGATAAACAACGTTTTACCTTCCCATGTTCGTTCTCCGGGTTCATACGGGAACGAACCAATCTCTGAAATGGCCTTCCCTATGATGTCAACAGGGATTTTGAAGTGTAGTGGAGCATGAGCATGGTGAGTATCGAGATTGGTTAGCAGGAATGCTCGTATTGATGCGTCCTACAGTTAGAATAGTTTTGGTCAGTATACGATGGTACAGAAAGTCTTGTCAGCTTACCGGCTCATAAGGCATCAGGATCTTCTGCGCCTGCTGTCGTGAAGTCACTTGGCTTTGTTCAATCTTCTTCATGGCATCAACATAACTCGTGAATTCGGGGGATAGCGGTCCCTTAGCGGGAGACATGTCGACCACGATGAGCCTCGAGAGAAGATCCTTCGGAAGATCTGGATTCAGTGTGACGGCCATGGCAACTTTGCCTCCCCTTCAAGTGCGGATAAGAAGTCAAAAGGATAAAATTCGAGAGCAAGCCAGAAATGGCTTACATGGAGTGTCCCATCAACGAAACATTCTTTAACGAGTGCTTCTGGAGGAATGCCAGAACATCCTCTGCCATTGCAGAGTATGTCATGGGTTCAGCGTGTGGGGATTCACCATGATTGCGCAAGTCCTTTCTTTGATGTTGAGGCTCGTTGAATATCCATATCTATACTGCACAAAAGAACATACGAGAGTATATATAGGTCTGTTCAGATCTTTCAGAAACGCTTTAGATAAAGAAAGCCAGTTCCGCTTCATGCCACTGTAGCAAGGATGAATAGCGAATCAACAAAGCAGCACCATATTCCCGCTTACAATAGTCCGTGAAGAATGACGAGAGGCTGCTTTGTGGTATTTCCAGTTGCTGGAACTAACTGCTCGTATGCGAGATTGACAGGAACGACCGTCGAGATCGAACGAGAGTTTCGGATTGGTGTTCGTATTACAATTCGCAGTGCATTTCGCAATATGAGCATGTCTGTAGACCAAGGCAGAAGCGAGGGGTTTAAGAGTAGGGAGAAAGCGATCCAGTTCGCAAGCAACCGTCACCGACTTCAAACAACAGTTTTGACCGAAGCTTGGCCGAACCCTACGTCATCCGTTTTGCTGACTAAGGCAAAGAGTTCGCTGATCGATCACCCGGTTCACTTCGAAGTTTAGTCACGTGATCTTCGCTTGTGCAGCCACAACGGGAGACAACTACCGGAGCACTCTCTTCTTGTTCTGCCACGTTCAAGCTGCATATTCGAGGTATGGAGTATTTACAAAATGAGAACGTACTGCTAAGTAGGTTACAATCTATTTATTAGGCTCAGAGAAATACTCCTTAGAGTTGCACTTGGCACAACTCATCCCGGATACGCGTGCATATACCCCGAGTATACCCCAAATACGAGTGGAACACAGCTGAATGGAGAACCTTTCAGTTGAACTTCTCGTTGAGACTTTTGCCTATCTGCGATTAGACGATCTCCTGCGTTGCTCACAGGTGAGTTCAATCCATATGTTAGGAGACACAAATACAACAATCGCTATATCTTTAGCAGGTCTGTAGCAGGTGGAACAGAATCATTCGAGAGTCGACCTACCTGCAATACTTGACTGAACTTGGAAAGGCGGGGTACATTGGCTTGCTATCCTCTCGTACGCCCACCCGTACTACGTCCGACCGCCTTCAAGCCCTGCTGCGCACAGAGTCTCTGTGGAACTCACTTTCCCCACAACCTCCTTTGCTGTCGCTTCCTATCCCCACACAAGGATGGAATGGCACAACTCTGTGTCAAGATGTTACTATTTGGTTTGCAGTTGCCACTGGGCCTATCAAAAGCTATCACAGGTTGAAGATCATCAAGTTAACACCGGATCCCCAAGACGACCCTACCTCCGCTGATGTTATAGTGGAACTGGAAACCCCTGTGCATACCTTCGCCTGTGATCCAAAGCAGGATCTCCTAGTCCTTGGGTGGAGAGTACAAAGCCCTGAGCAGTAAGCACCCTCTCGCAGCAATTGTGCATGGGAGATTTCCTGACCTTGTGTGAAAGAGAACCAGATCACTTTGACTTGTCGTATAGATTCCTTTCTCTTCGAGATGGCAAGACGCCTAAACGTCCTGAGCACCGAATTCCTCTCAATGTTAAGTTAGGCCCCGACGATGAGGTTCGCACTAGCTTTCTTGACGAATACCTGATCATCGGAAGGAGGACAAATACGCAGATACTGTATCACTGGCCCACGGGCCAAACCATACAGGTACGCTCGTGTCTACTTCCACTTTGTTCTGGTTCAGAGACCGTGTTATTGACCCAAGTCCTGCATCAGAGATGGGAAGATACCGAGAATAGGAAGTATCTTGATGCGTGTCTAGTACCGGGATACGTGCTCGTGTCGAGACTCGAGAAGAAGCCCAGCCCTATGCTTCTCATTGATCTCCTGGAGCTCATATCGCTACCACACATACCTTCTTCCCAGCCTTCAGCGCAGTCAGGCTCCGGATCGTCCTCCGCAACTGCTCCGATTGCTCCCAACACTTCTTCGCGACGTCTCCGCCACATAGCCTCCTTCCACTTGCCTGAACTTTCACCCTCGCTGATTGCCACCCCTCCAGAGAACGTGGCGAACGGCAACGCACAAATCGTTCACACCATCGATTCCATGTGGGCGGATTTCTGCCCGTTGACGCAAGGCCCATCGCGTACCTATACAGAGGGTTACTTCGTACCGAGCCCAGTGCTACTTGTGCTCGGCATGGGAGATGGGGTCTGTAGAGCAAACCTCATCGTACGACTGAAGGATTTGTTACCTGGTGGAGCTTTGGTTCCTGCGGTTACCCAACCCCTGGATGTGGCCGGTGTGAATGATGAAGGAGGTCACGTGAAGGTATTGGAATGGGATGAGTGGGGTCCGAAGCATACATGTTTGACTCGAAGGTCCTCGAACTGGGCCAACGTCTCGATCATCGGGTACCGTATTCTCGGATGGGGAACCTACATGGATTTCTCTCCATACCGTATCCGTCACCCGCCTCCCGCTCCACCTTCCTCCACTTCGGTGTCCGACAGCAACACCAGATCCAATGCCCAGGAGCCAGACCAGGACGGAATTGGACCAGACAACGGAGACACGCGGGACATCGACACAGCAGACGAAGCTGCAGAAGGGCGGCGTGAAACACTGGTAGAGAAAACAGAGCTCGACTGTCGCGCTCTCTTTGCACACCCTATCACGACCCACCTCCCCTTCCGAGAGAGGCAGTGTGACCTCTTCATCGGAGGTCCTAACGAGACGATATTATACTTCTATGAAGACGTGGATGGACCGACGCTTGTCTCATTGGTGCTGTCAGAAGCTAACAATAACTGGCCCGCAATCCAAGTATGCAAGCTGGGATAATGGACCTGTATACGGGATAAGGTTACATATGGAGAAGCCACGGTATGCGCACCTTGCGGTTCAGATGATGCCTTGCAGTTCAGATGATGATCTCGCCAATTGTCGTAACCATGATCTGTTCGTTACTGTGTAGTAGTTTATGCTTGCTAGGTTATATTTATGCCCTATGTATGGATGTATATGTGATTCATCAGAACGCAACCAGACTGCGACCGAGCTGACTGAGATTCGCGGACTTAGATACATGAGGCGATGATTACCTTAGTGCCGGTGTAAGGTAATGCTTCGCAAGGTCTTCAAAGCTTCACGCGTCACGCCTTATTGCTGCCAACACCATTGATCACTGTGATCACAGCTTGGACTTGCTTTGTGAAAACAATAGGTGTCGGTATATACGTCGACTTGGTCAGAGCTATTGTAGCGTTCAACAGACGATGGGATTGTTCATATATATATCGTACATCACATCCCTACATCGCAGCAGCGGAGATCAAGCATCGTGTCTAAGCATAAAATCGTATCTTCAGGTCAAGCCAATGTTATCATGTTCAATGAGGGCCAACAACAACACCCTTGGTCTTGTTGAAGCTCGCAATGGTCTCGGGGGCGAGGTTCAAGTGGGCTTCCACAAGTGCGGGAGGAGTCAAGGCAAGCCACTACATAACACATCACGCGAAAATTAGTGGCTGAAGCATGTTCATGAACCTTTATGCTTACCTGGGCCAAACTAACATCCTGGAAGACGTTCGTGTTGAATATTTCCAAGAAGCGAAGGGTCGTGTTGCCGATATTCTCAATGTAATGGCCATTAGCAGCGGGGACGAAGCTGATGTCACCAGGCTAGTATAACAAGCAGGAATAAGCGGCTTTGTATACTGGGTGAGGAAGGGGAAAGCAGCTACCTCGAAGTTGACGGTCTGGGCGTTGCCGCTGGCGGCGAAGACAGTCATGCGACCGAAGCCCTCACTATACCGAGATCATTGAATTTCGAGACCGACCAATACAGATAGAAGAATGCACTTACAGGTAGAAACCCCATTCGTCTTGAGTAGGATGCCAGTGAATCTCACGCATCGCGCCAGGCTCGACCGTGACCTCAGCAACGGCGATTTGTTCGGATATCTTGAAGGTGGTCGAGTCCGCGATCTTGACGGTTCCGCCAGAATACTGGGTGGGCGTGACCTGCGAGAAATTGAACGCGAACGGTTCCGGGACTTGACCTTGAGGGTCAGCGGGAGGATTGTCAGTAGTAGGGGGCGCTGCGGGAGAACATGTCGATTCCGCGGGTACTAGTCACTATTTGATAATAGAAACACTTACGAGCCGGGAAGATGTAGAGTTGCTCTCCCGGAATGTTGTTCCAGGCTGAAATAGGAGTTTGGAAGTTCTTCGCGATGACTTCCTTAGGCAGATGGGCCAACCAATCGGTCAACTAGGACGAGGTCAAGTTTAATAATGTCTCTTGCAACATTCCCGCAGAATACGTACCAAGAACGTATCGTCCTCATTGAAGTTACCATCAGGGAAAATCAGGAGGAATTCAGTGCCGTTGCCCTCTGCGGTTGACTGCAGAGAGTGAGGGATACCTGGAGGGAAGTACCACAAGTCACCAGGACCCTGTCATACCAGTATTTCAGGATGCTCTGAGCAGTAGGATCTGGCTGTTATCAGTAACTTACAACGTTGGCGACGAAGTTCCGACCGAGCTGATCGACCGAGGAAATTTGAGTGGTGCCCTGCAAGTAGTATGAGAATGCGAGCACAGTCGAGCAGTTTTACGGAGTCACTCACGGAAATGACATAGGCCCACTCGGCAGAAGTGTGCCAGTGCAATTCACTATTCCATGTTTCAACTTATAGATGAGACAGAGATATATGCGGACATACCGAACGGCCCCGGGCTCCAGTCGCATGTCGACCCCGGCCATAGCTGAGAGAAAGTAAGTCCGCAGTCCACAAGGACATAAATGGCGTGGGTAGCTCACAAGTAGCGATGGGTAGGTCTTGGACTACAGAGATAATCTATCAGCGAGCAGAACGCACGCTGTACGAGCGTAGTCACTGACCATTCTCTTGGCGGGCCCATCCACCAGTCTGCAAACGGTTGTGGCTGAGACTGAACGGCCACTTGACGTTGGGACTAACATGGTTGTTCGTTTCCGTTAGCATGCAACGGTGAGTTCGATTAGGTTGCTTACATGCTACCAGCATCGGTGGTCGGCGGAGCCAGAAGATCGGGGTTCTGCTGGTCGATGGGGATGTTCTGAGGACCAAGAATAGTGGCGCCAAGAGAACCGCGAATGGGCTGGACGTCTTCGGTCGTAGTCACGTTCCACTCGATGAAGTTAGGGTCGTCACTGGCGAGTGGGACGGTGAATGTAGGGCTTGCAGCCGAGCTCGTCGCGGTACCCGTGGTCGACGGGTCGGTTACAGACGAGGTCGTCACCAGGGCAGATGCGGAGACGGGTGCAGAAGACGACGACCCAGATGCAGGCGCACCAAAGGCTGCCGTCGACGACAACAGGATCGCGCAAAGAACGGAGGGAAGAAGATTCTGCATCGTGCTTCCGCTTGCCTGCTTGGAATGTCTGTCTGTAACTTGCTCGATGGCGAGTTGAGCATTCACGGCTCCTCTAGCCTCCTTTTATACGTGTTAGTACTCTCGATCATTACCATGACTGCAACAAACGGAATAGCTCACTTCGGAGACTCAAGGAATAACACCATGTATTCTGCGATCCACGGAAGAAGTGCGCCTGTGCCGACCACTACGGATTCCGTATCGGATGTCAAAGCATGCAGTCTATTCACACAGATGTGTGTACACTGCACATGGATATGTTCAGCAACGGGAGAGAAGGACAGTGTATTCGGAATTATCCCTTGAATTTCGACGTCATGCCGCCCTGGGCGGGAGCCACTGTGCAACGAGACGCCCCGGTTGTTATTTTCAGAGTTGAGTTCAGCGACTAGAATATGAGGTTAGAGGGACCATCAGAGTCACAACATGCCCCTGGCCGACCTTTACCTTCAAGCAATGTAGAGTTGCTATCCGTGTTGTGCCGAGTCGGTACCCTTGGAGGCACAATGATGTTGATTATACGCTGTCTGTGCGGGAGTAGATCAACCGAGTTGAATCATTGGATACACGGGTAGCTATGCTTGGGCGGTGCACGACGATTATACGGACTGAACGACTACTTCTTAGCAATAGTATTGGAGGCGTCAGTACGTACATCGTTGTTCCCATACTGGTATGTCACTCACTCAGAGCTGAAGATGACAATCGCACGGATTGAATCCAAGCGCCATTAGATCGTACCACGTAGCATTCAGAACACCATAAACGCCGTTGGTAGTATAGGAATGGAGGAGATATTCTGGGATACATACCGCCATTGCGCTATACATAGCATACTACGAACAAAAAATAGAACGCGCAACGTACCCGGGTCACATCGACTGTAGGAAGTAGTGATCATGAGGGCAGTACTAGAGCACGCTCGTTTCGTTCTGGGTGTCGGGGGCGCCCCGTAAATTATTTCAGGCATTTGAGCAACTCACCACGCAAGTGCTTTGCAGCACAGTATACCGAAGAGGCCAAAAACGACAATCCTGCGCCACGCCGCGCAATTGAGACCCTTGAAAGGGTAGAGTACCAGCCTAATCATTTGCGGCGGACTTTGCTGGGCGTTGTATTACGTTCGAGCTATGAAGCTGCGTCCGTGGATCATATGTTACCTCCGGGGATCTACGACTTCGATATCTGGACTAGAGACCAACCCATGAGCGGGGTGATATCTGGCGTCAGTATAGACAATAAGATTACAATCCGCAAGTTCACGTCGTGTCGGTAGTCATCGGGGCGCGCCACCCGAAGAATGGGGTCTAGCACGGGAGGAGAGTACGAGTAAGGCACCCGTATGTCAGCTAAACTTTGTGGAAGGTGACCATCGAGGCGCGATGAAGTGAACGTTCTGTGTTGCAAGTCAGTAGATTTTCGCGACATCCCGTTGCTGACTGAAAGGACCGAAAAGCGGACCGATGATACAAGAATCTGTTCACCGCCTGGATGGCGGGGCGCCATGGCTTTTCACCAGAGGGAGTAATGTGTCGCTGCTGTCGTTCACAAAGTGATTAGTTCAGTCTGTATGAGAGCAATTACACAGGCAGGAACGCCAGGCGCGGTAGGACATCCAAGTCCGTTGAGGGAAAGTACAGGTACTGGTGGGATTAGATGTTACACCGCCGCCGGAAGTTAGCTGTGCAACATGGTTGAACCGAGAGTAAGTTGAGGGGCAGAGTGTATGTATAACGTACACATACCTGTACATCAATCATCTTTCGGACCTAGATAGCCCTTAAGAGAGTTGGAAGACCTTCGCTGTCAGAGACGCGACGGATTCTGCATGGCGGTAGGATTCAGATGAATTGAAAAGTTGCTGAAAGTCACCACATCATGCGGACTATATGCTCTCAATGCGAGAGTTCAGGAAGCCGCGATATGTCCTATACGAGACAAATAAGTAAACACACTGAACCTGATAGATGTATGCTTTGATTTTTCCTGTTCCAACGATCTGCAAAATTGAATTGAAGTCGCCCTCTTCAACTTGAAGCGAAGCGCTGCAAGGACAAACACGGCGCCTACAAACAACCTCAACCGCCACGTGGCTGAGTTACGCCGGCCCTAAACTTCTTCACTCAAAAGTTTTCCGTTTTCGATCTCCAACCTTCTTGCACCCTTCGTACGCGTCGACGACGACGAGGGTCATGTTGTCAATGATGGTAAGTATATGATTTTGTGTTCTTCATTCATTTTCTTTGTCTTCGACAAGATGATACCTTTCGTTTACCTCGAGTGCCGTCCACGACGGTGCGATGCTTTGAGAAATTTTGTCATAGTTACACTGATCGGTTTTCCTGCTCTTGCACTTCGTTTGCTTCGCGAGACTGACAGTTCTCTTCACCAGATACGTAAACAGTGTGCTCGTTCAGGATGTGTTCTTGCGGGATCGGGTGACGATAAGGACGTGCATATGTGAGTGACAACACCTTGTACCGCAATACTCTTTCTACTCTGGTTATGATGATCAAAACCATTCAAACTAGAGTATCTGAGAGTCCACATGTTGGTCTCGATGCTTTTATTTCATCTGTCAATCCCCTGAACCTATCCTTTATGTTTATCTTATCCTGCCTCGATTTCATACTTATCTCCTTCCTAGGTACTAACCGACGTGTAGAAACTCGCCGATCAAGCACGAAAGTCTCCACTGGTATGTCAATGCCCTTCATTCTTTCGCTGTGATGCAACCAAAGGAATTACCGCCCAACCCTCGTTGCACAACACAACGTTGGGAATGACGACAATTCCATGGCTGTATTTTTCAAAATATTCTGAGCTTCATCCTACGTTGTCCTGGTCAATATATCTCTTGTACTGACATATTCCTCGGTCACTCAGGTACTCGTCAATCCTCAGAGCCTCGCTGACTTTTTTCTCGGTTTGTTTGTGAGCAATGGTGAGTCTCGTTTCCGTCCTACACTTCGATATGATGTTTTATCACGACGGTCTTCGTACCATTACTGCCGAAAAGGCCCGCCACAGCTCAAAAATCTCGGGCATCCCCATCTGATCTTCTCATTCAATCGCATTCCTCCAAACACGATCACTGACATTTCGTCCTTTCAGGCTTCCAACTTTCTGAGTCCGTTCAACTCACGATGGAATCAAATACTTGAAGTTCTTGGCTAAGGTGGTGAGTACACTCTTTCAGTTTGACTTCGCCGGCATCCTCGGGATGAACAACAATAAAAAAATATCAACTAGAAGCTGTTAATGAGCTTCGGCATTGATTAACTTTTATTAGCTCTATCTGATCCTTTTTCGCCATGACCTCGGTATCGACCTTCGTACTGATGTTCGTCTCGCCAGAGTCCCGGTGCTTGGTGCTACAGCACAATACTTTAGAAGTAGAGTAGCCGCATGTTGTACTTATCTA
>JSYW01003771.1:0-12394 GCA_000787475.1 Lentinus polychrous
GAGTCAGCCAAACAGTTGCGTCCCGATGCAGACAATGCCACTGTATTCTTGTTGGCGACCATTGCGCGTCAGTTTAACGATTATCTCGTCGATCAGGAGTTCATGAATCAGTTCCGACCATCGTCAGTGTCGTCTACATCCAGGACCGTCAATGGCCTTTGGCTCTCTAGTCTCTTCTTCAGCCTAGTCACAGCATCCGTCGCCATGCTGGCGAAGCAATGGTTGCGGGAATTCCTTGCGTTGAAAGACACTCCCGGCAGGTTTCTGTATCGCCATTATGGTCTGACGGTCTATGGCGTATACGAGATCACTTCACTCCTACCACTCGTCCTTCAGGTCGCTTTGATCCTCTTCCTCATTGGACTCGCCATCTTCATATACGCACTCGATTCTGATATTGGAAGGAGCCTCGTATTCTTCGTGTCTTTATGGCTACTGCTCTATGCGGTAAGCTGCGTGCTTCCAGCATTCTTCTATTCCTGCCCATACAAAACCCCTGTCTTACGGCATCTCCGCGCGTCCCCACTCAAAGCAATAGTCGCTGCCCTCCTTCGCGTCCTCCGCTGGATCTTAAAAGGCCTAGCGCAACTTTTTGCTTCCCTCGGTCTCGATATTGCACCCGCCCTCGATGCTACATCCCGTCACCTGCAGAAAGCGCGGTCAGATCTATCCAGCGTGAAGGGTGGGCACTATGATCATCTGAACATATACTCCATCAGTCAAGTGCGGCACCAATACCGACACCTTGCTCCCCCTGGGCTGGAGATTGAAGTCTTACGGAAGCTTGTCCAGCTGATTCCGAAGTTGGAGTCTTGCGAAACCATCTTAGGATGGATTCACTTCATAGGGGGTTTACGGGGTGTTCCTGCAGACGAACGTCCTGGGATCCGCAGATGCGTCGCTGAAGCGGCTGACAGCCCTTCTCCAACATCAAGTTGGGAACATAGGTTGGAAGTGATCTTCGAAGATACTGGCGATTCGGAAGCAGATCGTTGTGCATTGCAAGAGATATCGCAATATCTTTCTGCACGATTCAAGGCTGGAAATGCCTTGAATACCTCGCCAATACTCAATGCGGAGGCCACTCATTTCCTCCTCACACATGCTACTCAGAGTTCCTATCTTTCTCCCGATGATGTCTGTATGATCATACGTAATATCGGAGGCATGAAATTCGTCCCCTTCCTCACACGTCGCAAGATACAAGATTTCCTTCTCAAAGATCTCCTCCCGGAAGAGAGTCGCATCACCACTCCCAATTGGCGCCAGCGAGCTCATCTGGTATTCGAAACAAAGGGTCTGCCGGAATACGCAGAGAACCAAACATGGCGCACCGTCCTAGAACAGTTGCCCGAAAGGCTTGAATGGCTCGAGGATATTGCTGCACTAGTTGATATTGCTGGTACTCTGAGGTACATACCGGACGACATTCGGCCCAAACTCCGCCGATGGGTCTTAAACAAACCATCGGCAATGTCATCTCAGGCGTGGGATATCAAGGCCGTCTTGGCTTTGAGCTTCCTGACAGAGCACGACATCAGGGACTTCGGGGGGTTACTACAGCATCTACTCGGTTCGCTGAAAGGGTATTGGTTGAAGTATACTCATACCAGGTCTCGTTCCTTTACCGACTTTCAGGCTGAAGCTGAGGCTAATATGCGCACGTTCTACCGTTTGCTGGGTGGAAGTCATATGTTCCTCGCAACTCATTCCACCGAAATTGAAACCACTGTCTTCGATGCTTCAGGTGTGCTACCCAACAAACCCGGTTCTTGTTGCTTCGAAGCTAACAATACATGTCCTGGGTGATAGACAACCAATTTTTGACAACCTTCATGTTGTCGACAGACAAAACCGACATGCAGGACATTTTGAACGACATGCCAACGCACATATTCCTTCTCCTTCATGCCGATTTTGATCTCATCGAGAAGCACTCTTCCCTCTTCGAGAGCTATTTGGAAGAACAAACAGGTCTGTTGTTGTCCGCTACAGAAGCAGTACCTGGACCCAGGGACACTACGGTGGAGAGTCAAGCTCGCAGTGCAATTATGTTGCTTCAGCACTTGGGTACCCGGCATACATGCCTCAAAAGGGCAACAGACGCATTATGCGCCGTCTCTGAGCAATGTTTCGCCACTGGAAGCACCCTTACGGAGTAAGGGGGAGGACCTGGTTGTGTCGTTTTGCGGCAACACCAGTTGCTGACGGTTGGAACAGAGTGCCCATGTATGGTTCCCTTGGATTCCGCTACAAGCACTGTTGGGTCGTTCTTTCGCACCGTGTTGACAGCATACACTGTATCTTTATTTACTCACATTCATAGGCGGTCGTACAATGTTTCAACAGTTGATACCCCTTCCTCAGATTGTACCTAGTCTTTTTTACGGCGAACGTGTATCACTATTCATTACCATGAATTGCTTATAGATGGTAGGATGACATTGTGGATGAGCCTTTGGCCGAAGCATGAGGCCTTGAGGACGCATCAATGTTGCATCAGGTCATGTTGTTCGCCATTCGTGAAGCGTTTAGTCTCAAGGAGGTGTGAAGCTTCAAGCTTCAAGCTTGACAACCTGGGGTGGAAATTGGGAGTCCTGTTCATATGCGTGTTTGATCAATAATGTTGCATGCATGCAATTCACAACGAGGGACTGGGCCTTTACTTACGAACATCCAACGTTTGATATTCAATCACATTGAATGCGTCTCAACGTCACTGATCATGGTTCTTGTATAATCGCCCCCTTGGCACCGTGTTCATGACACTTTCAGAACTTGTCGCATGCACGTAAATGGAGTCTGAGTAAGGAACTATCACAAGAGCCAAGAGGATAGCCACCACAGAATGTTTGCGTCTGTGTAGACCTGTGAGCACAGAACCCATATGATAATTTGAATAGCCACCTCAACTACTAGCGGCGCCAGAAATCAACCACTCTATACCCTTTCCAAGATCTTCGTTGAATTTCTTGCCAATCACCGTAGCCGCGACATTCGGGTTGAGATGTGCACCGTGCGGGAGTCCAGGGTAACTATCAATTCGCAGGAAAAGAAGAATTCATGGTTCTCGGCAAGGCATAACAGCGAGGGGAATCAATCTGACGTACATGTCAATTTTGGTAGACACTCCTGACCCGCGCAACACCTTTTCATACAGTATCCCTTCGTCCCGCAGAGGATCGAGGCCACAGACTTGAAGGTAAGCAGGAGGTAGGTCTTTGTGAGACTCCGCGAACAAGACGGAGTATGATGGGTCTGTAGGTGACGCGCCGTATTGCTCTATCATAGCAGAACTTCGGGGTCAGTATAATCTGGCGTATGGTTCAGTCAAGCTGCCGAAGGCGAACGCACTTGCGATGACAACCATTTCCTTCAGAGTAAGGTAGGGAGCATCTTTGTTCTGCTCCAAAGAGGTAATCTCTGAAGCGTACCTAGCCACAAAACGAGTTAGAAGTGTGCATTGCTGATCGCATATCGAGCAATCACTCACTTTCCTAAGTCGGCCTCGGGATGAACGACCTGCGGCACTTGGAGGAACTGGCCCGTCAATCTCCAACCCTTCTCAGAGAAGAACGGATCATCTCTGGCACGTAAAGCCAGGGACGCAGCCAAGTTCGCGCCTGCAGAGGACCCGCCTACAAGGAAACCGCGACGAGGAGAGGAAGAGAACCTTCCGGCGTTCTCCGCCACCTAGGTGGAGGACGTGAGGTTACGAGGGTGAAAGGAACACAGTGTGAGCAGGTTACTGTACCCATTTGAGCGCTGCAAAACTGTCGTTCAGTCCGGTTGGAAAGGGAAATTCAGGTGCTAACCTGGGAGGTACGCGAAATTCAGCGCATTGATGCGGACAATCTCGTGAGAGCGTCGAGATCGAGAAGTACGCACCTGTAATCGACGTTCACGATCACGATTCGAGCATCTACGGCCAGTCGGCGCAGTATGAAGTCATCCATGTGAAGGTTACCCAGGGAGTATCCTTCCAGGAGTTATTGACTGCAACAGGGTCGTCGAAATCCAGCCTACCTCCTCCATGCAGCCAAACCATCAGTGGAAATTCTGCCCACTCGTCGGAGTCCTTCGCTATTGGTATCACAATACGGACTGGGATGTCACCATTCTCAACTGGAACAGTATGATCTTCCACGCGATATTCGCTCTCTAGCCCGATAGAGAGTGGAGGGATGATCGAGTTTGCACGAAACCACAAGAAGTCAGAAGGGAACTGACCTGGTGGCAAGTAAGGCTTGAACGTCTCAGAGATTGACATCACAGCCATCTTGAAGGCTTCTCGTTTGGCTGAGATGTCGTCGCCAAAGTCCGGTTTGGGAGGAGTTTGAGCCAAAACGGCTGCGAGCTCTTCGTCCGGGATTGAGAGATGTGCGTGTTGGGACATTATTGCACTTTTCGTTCAACGCGGAATGTAAACGGAGAGAACAATGAGCAGTAGTAGGTTGATTGGTAAGGTCGAAGCGTTAAGTCCCAAGATGGTGTGGACTTTGATGATCTGAGAGACTCAGATTGGGCGAACTGAGTACAAATATAGGTGAGCTGTATGTACTAGGCTGCACAATGGCTATTGAGCAGATCATCACGTACCGCGTGGGGCACGTTCAAGTTCAAGTATCTAGTACTTACGGTTACTCAAATTCAAGCATCTAAATTCCATCTACGAAGGATCTTCGCACTGCGCGGCATCATCGCCAAAGCTGTCCGCGATGGAAAACCAGCAGAGGACATGACGCAGGAGCAAACGATTTGTATAGACCTCTGGCATCGAACAGATGCTCGCAGATAGTTTTAGCCTTATAGGGATGGTTTAAGCCGGCCCTCTCGTTGATACCTTGGCTGTTCCTCTGTTTGCCGGGGAACCATTACTCTGATGTAACGACGTTACCAATGAAGTGTTCTTCAAGGCACTAATATAACGAAACGGCAGGGCAGCGGGAGTGTGCGTGAGGCAAGTGAGAGACTCTGAACGATCGCCCGACGCCGCCTGTAGCTTGACGCATGACGACGACGCGATCACGTGCATGATAACCGGCGGACAAGCGCGACCATAAGGAACGGCTACAACGTTAAGCCATGCTTTCTCAACGACACTTCTGTCAGAATACGTTGATCGTGCGTAACTCAAATTGTCGATGGAGTCAATCAAAGTGAAGTCTCAATGAGTTAGATCTGAGGTGAAGTCTCCTCCTCAACATACAGTAAGTATCTCGTCGGAAACCGACGGTGTGGAGTCGACATCGTGATCAGTTGCACAGAGTTCACAATTGACTGAGATCAGGATATTCCTGAGAAATGCGACATAGGTTGACTGCGTCTTTCAGACCATTTCTCGAAGCACTGTGGTTCAAGCATGACTTGAGTGTCTTGAATCCGAAGAATGGTGAATCTTCGACCAAACCACATTTACCGTACATTGATGACCATACATTTCATTCAGCTCAACTCAGCATCAATTTCCCAGATAGCAACCATCGTAGTCCGGCCATGAGGTCCGTGTCAAATTTCTTTGCAATGGCTGTCTCGCCGAAGACGGCGTGTCCCCCGTGCGGCAGCCCGCTATACCTAGATCATACATCTGAAGTCAGACTACCTCCTCCAGGAGACATATCGTATGGTGTCTGAAACTCACGTATACAATTTGGTAGGTACCCCTGCCTTCTCAAGGACCTTCCCATACAATATCCCTTCGTCGCGGAGTGGATCCCACCCACATATTTGCAGGAAAGCGGGAGGTAGACCTTCATGATCAGGGGCCAGTAGGACGGAATGGTAGGGATGTGAAGGTGGTGCCTTCAAGAGGTCTGGGATGGGGGCGTGAGCATGGCGTTTTCGATCACATCAAATGGATGGAAACAAACTGGCGGAGAATCGCATGTTGCTCATGGTAAGGAACGGCGCGTCTTGATTTTGCTCCCAAGAGAGCAGCTCAGACCGATACCTGCCGTTGCACGAATGGAATGAATGAAGTCGCTCTACAGCATATCTATATCTACGAGAGCATCACGGAAACTCACTGTTCAATGTCAGCATCAATGTGGACGGTCTTGGGAAATTGGAGAAGCTGTCCCGTTACTTTCAGCTTCCTTGCTGAGAAGAACTGGTCGTCTCTCGCGCGGAGGGCCATCGCTGCTGCTAAGTTCCCTCCTGCGGAGGCACCGCCAACAATGAGTCCACGACTCGGAGACGCAGCAAGTTTGGATGCGTTCTCAACCGCCTACGAGAAATCGTGTCTAGCTTGGCTCGATGTGGTCTGTGGAGAACGCACCCATATGAGAGCGGCATAACAATCGTTGAACCCGATGGGAAACGGGAATTCCGGAGCGAGTCTAAGCAGGGTAGTACGCGACTTCGGTTTCAGGTCAGGAACGCAGTAGCTCAGGCTAATGCGTACCTGTATTCAACATTGATGATCGTTACGTTGGCATCGACGGCGATCCTACGAAGGAAGTAATCGTCCTGGAGCATCGTCCCCGAGAACAATCCTAGCATGATGGTCAACTATCAATGTCGTTTCTTTGGAAACGGATCCTTACCGCCACCGTGCGTCCATATCATTAGCGGATGCTCGACTGGTTCCTGAGTATTTGAAGGCGTAGGAATCACGCATCGCACGGTGATTTCTCCATCCTCAACAGGTATCATATGGTCCTCAACGCGATAGCTACCCTCTGACATAGACACATCAAAAAGGTTTGCCGTATCGACGCATAGTAAGCAAACGTACCTGCAGGCAGCCGAGGTTTGTCGTTCTTTTCTGCCAAACGCAGCATCATAGTGTCGAATGCCTTACGACGAGCAAGTACATCATCACTTCCTTGAGGCAGTCGAGGCAGTTTGGCTATTGCGGCTGCCAATTCTTCGTCTGGGATAGAGAGGTGTGCATTGTGGGACATGGCGACTGAGCATCAGTCAGTGAAGTTGGGATTCTTGCCTGTTGAACTGCGCCTTGAGTCAAATGTCGGCCTTGCAGAGTCTATATAGTGATTTGGCGATATGGAAGGCAGATGCGCCCAGGAGTCCGGAAGCACTCATGGGAAAGGGTTACCTACGTAGTTGTGTGACTTTGCGAATAGAGAATGACTCGAGTCATTGAACTAGGTGATGGTGAGAATGATTCCTCGGAATGTCTCAATGTTTGTCCTTGATATTAATGAGATACGCCTGAGGCGATTGAACTTTGTGTGGGCTGAGACGAGTCAAGTAGTACCAACGAATTGATTGTATACACGCCTAATCCTTACAGAGCCATATGAGCCGGCGCGGAGTAGTTATTTTGAGCACACTGTATATCAACATCTGTCAGTATCTGTCGGTACCGCAACGGTATGATATGTATCAGGAAACATACAATTCAAAGTCGGTGTCGAGGGGATCATCACTATCCATGATATCAGGAGAGGCGACCACCGGAGCACCATCCAATAGCCACTTGATTCCTCCCGACAAGTCTCTCTCAAACTTCTGGTACAACTTTGTCTTCGCAAGCAGGACACGGCCATCATGTGGCATGCCGGTGTATCTACGCAGCACATAATCTATCAGCCCTAGCGAGCGGACAAGAGAAAACAACGAAAGGTGACTCAACACTTCAACTGTCGCCTTTACGCCATTTTCTTTGAGAAGTTCGGCGTATAACAAACCCTCATCCCTGAAAGCATCGAGTCCCGCAATTTGGATGAATGCCGGAGGGAGGCCTCTGAAATTTTCTGACAACAGGACGGAGAGTTCTGGATGGTCGGGTGGTGCACCAACAAGCTCTAGAATAGGCGTGGACTTGGTTAGCAGTGCCGGGGTAAGCGGAGGGTCAACAGTACTCACGGCGAATCTTTTCAATTGTCTCACGGCTCATGATGGGCGCGTCTTTGTGCCGTTCAATGGACAACAGCCGCGACTTGAACCTAGGAAAGAGGTATACAAGAGAGTGCTCATTTTTTACTCTAGGGAGAGTGCTTCTACTTACTTCTCAGGGCAAGCAATCGGGTTCAAGAGCCCAGGATGTCGCATGAGCTGCCCCGTAAGCCTCCGTCCTTCAAAAAATGGGTCGTCCCGTGCACGATGGGAGACTACAGCAGTAAAGTTGGCTCCAGCGGACATTCCGGCCGCTATGAATCCCTTCTCTAACGATGCAGATAGGAGGAAGGTATTCTCCGCAACCTACGTGTAGATTGTAAGTGAGAGTTTCATATCGTAGAACGAGCTACTAAACCCATTTAAGTGCAGCGTATGCGTCGTTGACTCCAACGGGAAAAGGATACTCTGGAGCTAGTATAGCCACCGAAAGGATGACAATGTATTAGACTCGAATACTTCACGAAGTGAGACTGGAGGACACCTATAGTCGACGTTTACAATTGAGATTTGCAGGTCGACACATATCTTCCTCAGTTGGAAATCATCTTCGTCGACACTCCCGAGGCACCATCCTAAACATTTATGCGCCGAGTAAGTCAGATGATATCACTACGGTAGATTGTCGTGTTTACCTCCGCCATGGTACCAGACAAGCAGTGGAAACGTCTTCTCGTCACCTCCTTCTGGCACAATGGGTACCAGAGTTCTAACGATGATTTCCCCACCGTCGACGGGGACTTTATGATCCTCCACACGATACGTTGATTCTATGCACAATGTGGGTCAGTTGGCCGGTGATAAATGATAAGAGAGGAGGGAAAGAAGATGATATATATATATACCAGGAGGCAATGAGGCTACATGTAGTCGCTGCATCGCAGGCACGAGGACGGTTTGAAAGTATTTCCGTGTTGCCACCAGGTCGTCAAACGGTCTGCGTTTGGGTACTCGAGCAAGGATAGGTGCAATCTCGGGATCCGGGTTGGAGTAGTGTTCCCATTCGGCCATGGCGTGAGTCGTATTGTCTGCGTCGACTCTGCGAGGAGTGCTAGTGAGGATCGACGTCTGATGGTAAAGGGGGCAGAGAAATGTGCGTAAGGGCGGGATTTGTACACTCATTTCAGGCTGACTATGTTAGGAGTCTTGGTAATACTATCAGTCCTCCTGATCCCGACACGGAGCCAAATAAAGGCTCACTCTCATTCTGAAGACTGTCGGAGACGTGGATTCCGAGACCACTTACGCCCAAGTATTGCGCAGAGTACTTGATTGCAATGAATGCGTAAGTATCCGGTCCACACTCCATGAGCGACGTCTTGGGTGGTCTTTCTGGAAACAGACATCATGTGTGGTGGCTAAGTGTTGAATGTCGCGATATTGAATGTGAACGTTTCAATTGACAACATCGAATATCGCGTTTCAGGTCTACTAGAGATCGGATAAGATTAGATTGATCGAAAATAGCGCGCTTACGCACCGTCGCGACTCTTTCCCTCCACCGTCGCGTACCTCCATTGTCCGATTCCAGAAGACATGTACAGAAGACATCTGCATTCAGGTATACATTGTTTCTGGATACCGAACTGCTCCATCCATACCAGCTGCAAAGAATATGGTATGTGATCATTCGATTCTCAAGTCACGAACTCAGGCGGGCTGACACGACCAGGAATGAGCTTCACTCTGGATCGAAGCTATTTAATGATGTTGTACAGATGTCCAGTACATCTTGGATTATATACTAAACGTCACTGGACAACTCATTCATGCACTTCTATTGTTCGAATCCCCGATAGGTTCACCCCACATACCCCGACAACGGGCCTCGTCAGCACCTGTACACACCACCATGAACTAGGAAAACATTTGTTCACGCGAGGCCACCATTCTCATGTTGTATCCCTGCCGATCTTCCACAGACACCGGGTCCTAAACGTTTGTATGCATCATAACAGTCCAATCTCGGCGACCCCCCCCCCTCGTCTTCGTTCTCGGTGACTCTGCGGCAACGAACATGCCATCAGCTCTTGCTTTATCACAGCTACAGTACTCACGAGGCCAGTTCGCTATCCGACTTTCGCGTCGCCCACGCGTACTGTTGCAACTATATCCATCATCGAGGAAAGTTGAGCTGTGCAACTTCAACCACGGCCTTGTATCTGCTCGCTGACCTTCTCGCCGCGACGATCATGATATAGATCTCTCCATCGTCAAATTATCCTCTGCCTATTATACAGGAGTACGACTTCAGGTAGCGGAGCTCCATCCACCACCAAATTTGCGTATTGGTTTCAGACTACTGATGAGTTCGATTTCGTTTTGCTTTCAAATGAACCGTATGATCGTCCAAAGTACTGACAGTTGCGATCTCACAGCGACCGCACTGGTTTCATGATGATCAGATATCAGTGCACTAGCCTTGTGGTTCACTGAGTGAATCGCTCTAAAGTATCTTCATGAAGTTGGTTCCTGACGATCTCAACGATCCTCTTCTTGATTTGATATTCTTAGCAGTCGCGGCAATGAACATCACGATAACGTGTTCTGGGGGAAAAGAGTCATCTCCGTCATACGATAACCTCGATTGTGGTACGCGCGCAAGGCACTCAGGCTTTTCTGCGTCGCAGACACGTCAGCCCAGAACGCACTGTTGCCTCGAGACACGTATCATTCGCGCGCAAAGCACACGGTCTTCTCAGAAACATCGACCTATAACGTACTCAATGCTACGGCGATCCTGTTCGGAAGCTAGTAGGCCTTTTCTGACCAAACTACACTCAACACGAACCGGTTGGTTCTTTGTATTCCGCATTGAATCTCAGCCACTACCTCACTGTCGGTTCAACGGTATGCGACAACATGCATTGCGAAATCACTCTCGTTCATCAACGAACAGGCCGTCGTTTCTCATACAGCAGTACGCTTAAGGTCAACTGGCTGTTCCCGTTGGACACCATCATCCGCGTTGATCACACCTCTTCGCTGATTCAACGCATTCCTCCGCTTCCGCCGCCTTCGAAGCTCTAGTGAGACTGTAGCGCAACTCCAACTGTCTTATTGGGTTAACCTGGATAATCACGAACTTCATCCCATTCCCATCTTGCCTTCCGGCCAAAGCTCGCTCTCATTGCTCTTCTTTCGAGTTCCCACTAACCCAGCCTGTCATGTCGTCGAGAACATCTGCCTGGCTGTCGCAGCATTTATGTTGATCCTCATCCTCTGATGTCATCCGAGTCTTCAAGAATGTGGGTCGTTTCGACCACTCTTGCGTCCTTCGTCGAACGCTGCAATATCATATAGAACCTGCCGTACTAGTACTAGTACTATTCCTCGCACTTTGACTTGGACCGCGAAGACGTGATCGTCGCAAGGTACGTTGCCGTACCATGAATAATAACATTCCATGTCCTATTCGTAGCCTTGTAGAGGTCATGAACAACTCCGAGTCAGGCAGAACAAGAGAGATGCCATTGTATGATGCGCCAGCCAATGGCAATGGGCAGTGTCATCGTTTACATATTGACCGTTGGTATCTGTTTCCGTCTTCTCATCACTGACTGACTGACTGACACCCTGCACCTCTACATATATACATCAGTTATCTCGATGGCGGCCCATATATACGCTTCGTCGTTGAATTTTAGGCATCGGTCGGGAGGCCGAGGTGTAGTCTACCTATGCAGTACGGGTGGTGAGTCGTTCTTCACTCTCATCCTCCAGGCCTCCGCTTCACTTTCTGTGCTCAGCAATGTTTCTATTCGTAGGTGTGCTACCCCTCGTTCATCGTACCCGTACCCGTACCCGTCCCGTGGTGTGACATCGTCGGACGTTGTCGATGATTCTTCCTATCAACTAAATGGATGGTCGACGAGCGGTGGCCAAGTTCTGGACATAGTATTGGCGTCCTCAACTGTCGTTGTCTTGGATTCGAATGCAGCGGTGACATTGTTACCCCCGTTATGCCTGTGCCCAGTGACCGATGAGCGCACGACTGGATGCCTCAACTCAAGTAAACAAGTGGGTCGTGTCAATGTTGCAGTATCATTCGCCCCAGAAGAACCATCATTGTCACAAGTACGGATGCCAGATGGGTCGAGCTTGTCTCGCGTTGAAAATCGCCGGGAATATCTCTCGTTCGCTACTGCTACTTGCAATGTGCCGTGATCTACGTTACGCGTCAACAAGAGTTTGTTCAGTTTTTTACTAGGTCAAAACCACGGTGGAAGCACAGTCAGTGTCAGTCACCCTCCGCCGAATATTCGTTGTGACGAATCCCAGCGACATCGGACACGGCAGCGATATCGTACTTACACGTACACAGGCGACGACAGCGTAGGCATTCCCTGCTACCGCTCTGATAGTTCTGGTGAGTCTGTCTCCTATAGAGCAACTGTCCCTTTGACTTTTTGTCCAGATATCCTCGCATCCTCGCCGGTCACGATGATGCACTACGGGCGAGAATAAGTTTGCGGTCAAAGAAACTGGAAACAAATCGGATGACAAATCCTGGCTTGAATAAAGTTTGGAGTGA
>JSYW01003798.1:0-18743 GCA_000787475.1 Lentinus polychrous
TTGGTTTTGCCCGCCGCTTGACTATCCGGCAACCGTACTTGGTACGATGCCGAGCGGAAGTTGACTGGTTGGCTGGATAGATAATCGCGAGGTATATATGGTATATATCGCAAAAAAATTTAGGCCCTTGTAAGGGAATTTGCATGAACGTGTTCCCGAGGCCGACACAACTACATTTGCACGACTGTGACTAATTCTAACGTTTGCTTCAGCATTTGTTACTTACGTCGTCGAACGAGGCCGGCGCACTTGTATTTGAAAGGTGGGAGATCTTGGCTGCCCTATAACAGTTCGAATATTTCTCAGCACTTGGGTAAGCTTTCTTATAACTTTTGGCATCTCTGTGGACTATGGCTGCGGCACATATCTGGATGCGGAATCAGGATGACTCGTCGACTCGTAGAGGACAAGTATGGAGAACGCCGTTTCCCACCTACTCATTGTAGTTATCTAATGTGCCATATATGCAGCTGCCGATGCTTCTCGGTTGACTCCGTTCAAAAGCATGGTAGGTCGTCGTCTGGATTTCAACTCTTCCTCTCACCAGTACGACGTCGTACTCCTGCAGCTCTCCAGCATATCGTCTTCAGGCGAAAGCGGTACTCCAAGAAAAAATGGGTCAATACTGGATGATGTAGGTGTCATTGCATAGTAGTACTGCGCCAGGCGGGGACGTGGGACGGTAACTGACTGGAAGGCGACTCTGATATGCAGGTTCTGCGTCGATGACCAGACTCACATCCAGAACTCCGGGGGTTTCAAGCTTGGCGAGATGGTTTACTCGGACGACTGGTATAACCTGGTCAAACTCCTTGCAAAGCCAACCGGATATAAGAAGACGCATTCTCCTTGGATGTAAGTACCACATACTACTACACGATACATTCTCCATACAGATAATCTGTTCTCTTCTAGCGATGCAGACTGCTGGAAATCCTCACCTTCCAGGTCTCAGCTCGGTATTCTGGTCAGAATGCCCGATGAACTGATCGTCTATCTGTTCAATCACCTTGCTGAGACCAGCGCCGCCTTTTTCGCTCTCGCCCTTACCAACACGTATCTGGCCGAGATCGCATTCGAAGTTATACACCGCCTATACTTCGAGGATGCAGATCGCTGGGCCGGATTACGCGTTATTTGTGTTGGAGACTACGCGAGTATGGATGACCTCCCGCCTGGGTTCTTCGATCAGGGGGAAAAGGATGACATAGAGAAGAACCGAGACACAATGTCGCTCCAGATGTACCTTGAGGCAAAATGCCCCCGCAGGGCTTCGCCCACTACCGGGCCAGGTCCGTACTGGGTCGCGAAGAAGATCGGGTTTGAATCAGACGAAGACTTCTACTCCAAGAATGGGCCCGCCGCTTCCATGTGCCTCGATGACCTCTCCAAGGCACACCTCGTCTACGACCAACCGTACAAAAATTGGGTTCTCCTTGATCTTACCGCCGGAGAACTCATTCGCCTCGAAGCCTTGGTGGACCTTCAGGAATGCCATGATCGCGTCGAACCCAATGGTCCCTTCCTCAGTGAGAAATACTATTTGCTCAGCCTCGGACACGTCCTCCTCACGCGCGTATGCTGGTCATGCGATCCTTCGGCCAGCATAAACACCACAGGTCTGAGCTATGAGATTCACCGTGGGCCATGGGCCGGACATTCATTCTCCATCACCACCTTCGATCGACTTCCGAAGAGAGACAACGCGTCAAACGGCGGAGAGTGGAACGATATCAGTGAGCAGGCGATGAAAGATTTGACAGTCGTCTTGCGGGGTATGTATGGTTTAGGTTGGCGGAACCATGTGAACAGATGTGTGGATCTTGACGGGCCCTTCGACGACTAGGGTATATCGGCGTGATGCGAGTTATCCGGGTTTACTAACAAATAGGTAGAGAGTCGCGGACGGTCACCAATCATCGAATGTCATTTCGAATCCAAATCGTCCACCATGGCAACCCTATAGTCATGCTTCTGGATGTAATAAGCACAGAACATTGAGCGTAGCAATAAAACAACCCCCTGCTGTCGCGGAGGGCAATAAATGCTTCTCTGGGGGCGTCATAATGCGAACCGGTACACTCTGATGCTCTAGTCGCAGGACCGGCTTGTTGGCCAGGAACCTTGAGCCAAGATCTAGAGTTGTGTAGTAGTGCTGTCAACATGTCCACAAGGTCACCGTTCGCTGTTCCTGCAGACCAACTTACAGTGGGTAAGCGTATAATGACGGTGCGCACCTCTTCCTTTGGTTCCACCTGCAATCGGACATTTGCCCAGAGATTAGTAGTAGTGACTAGCACTACTTATCTGGCAACACGTTTCACGGCACTAGTACTGCGTCAAGGGAAACTTACTGTAGCCTACTGTAGAGACGTCAACGCGTCCACCATTTCATCGAACGGTCGTACATCGAACTGGTCACCACATTGCATTACATTCCATCATCCATACACGATTACAAGAATACCTACTATACCGTTACGCTGTATAATCAAAAGGAGCGTCTAATGTAAACTAAATCGTACAAGGTTCCCTGTTATGCGTCCATATAATCCTATTCTCTGTTTCGTTTGCCTTGGCTCCCTGTTCAACGTTCATCAGAGAGTCTTGCAGTCTTGGGAACGTATGTGCACGCCGGTCGCTCGCAACACCCAATGGTCGATAGCGACATAGCGAATAGAAAGCGAATGGTACAACACGAAAGCATCACGAAAGCCGGAAAGCATCTGGAGTCGAAAGCGAGAAGCCGAGGCGTTTCCAAGATGGTGAGAGACAATCCAAGACGGGAGGTGGGAGAGGTTGCCAGAAGATATGCGTCGTCAAACATGCTGCGTTTCGGTATGAACCCTTCTAGAGTCAAATGGTGTTTCCTGCGAGATATCCAAGGTGGGCGTTGCGTGCTGCGAGGTATTCAAGGAGATATTCAAGGAATAGGTGCCAGCCTATCGATCCGGAAGAGTACTGAGTTTACTGGCGGCGTTGTTGGAATGACAGTTTGCACTCCTTGGCTGCGGGGGCAGTCACCTACAAGACCGAGATGGAATGAGCAATGAAATGGCCCGAGCTTCAACCAAACTCACAAAGGCATCCATAATCCTCATCGTACGCTCATTCGTCTCTGCGATGTTGGCAGAGACATCAAAGTTGCGAACGATAGTCGCCAGAACTATCTTGAGCATCATTTTCGCAAAGTTCTGGCCGCCGCAGACACGGCTACCGGTTCCAAACGGCATCATGTGCTGCATCATACTACAAGCTATGAGATAGCGGGCATTCATTAAAGGTTAGGTGACATACCGGGACAGGCGTTCCTCCTCGCCCTCAGAACCGTCAGTGGAGAGCCAACGTTCAGGGAGGAATGTCTCCGGGCTGGGGAAGACCACAGGGTCGCGGTGCATACTCCAGGCTTGCGTTGCGACAATAGTGCCAGGAGGCAGCGCGTAGCCCATCATATCAAAGTCTTCGTCGGACTTGGTCATGAGGGTTGCGGAACGAGACGGTACCACACGTTCCAATAGGGCAGGAGCGCTTCCGTGCAGCCTCAGGCCTGTGCGACAGATCAGTATATGCAAACGCATAGAGAGATCACCATACATACCTTCTTTCAAGAACGCGTTGAGGTACGGCAGCTGGTTCAGAACGGAGACATCCGGGATGCAGTTGCTATCGGGCATGGCCTCATTCAGTTCCGCCTGGAGTTTCGATGCAATGTCGGAGCGACGAGACAGTTCCCAGAAAAGATACGAGAGTAGCGTGGAGGTGGTATCGGAGCCGGCAATCCTACAAAAACAAGCGTATCCTGTTAGCACGTCACTTGATTCACGTCGAATAAACTGACATGTGTCCCATGCATTCGGAGATGACTTGATCGTCTGCCATGAGCTCGTTGGTGGAGACCAGACGATGACGGAGGAGGCGCAACATTAAAGGCATCTTGTCAACATCGGAGTCGTCAGAAAGCTCGCCTGTCTGCAATTTGTCCCGTACGTCGTAGAGCCGCTCTCCGACGAACTATGACAATCGCGAGTTAGCTAGAGAGGTTCGGCGACAGTAGATAGCACGAACCTGAGCGATAATGCCGTCCGCGTCGCAGATCTGACGCCAGCGAGCGTTCGGAATGCGACAGACCAAGTTCCAGAGAGAGGTGGGAATGACGCTTCGCTGAATCACGTGATGAACGTTGAGAATATCAAAGTGACTGCGCGTAAACCTCACATACCAGGATACCACGGACAGGGAAATCATGGATACCGTTCGTGAGAGGATGATGAACGTTCATGGCCCATGCATCGAGTGCACCCGAGCGCGACCCAAACATGGTGGCGGACAAGACGTCTACCATGAGATGGCGAAATAATTGAATGCATTCTACGGACGTCTTGCCAGAAATACGTCCCAGGACCTACTCAAACGCAAGTGAGTGGTTTGGTCCACGAGACGAACCGAGGGATACGCACCTCGGTGAGCTTGAGGGTGAAATGGTGGCACTCGGATTGGAACAGCGCCAGATTCGCAGGAGAGTAGTGAGGCGAGTACGCCTTGCGACGAATGGCATGTTCGGCGTGAGGCAAAGTCGTCATACTTGAGAATGAGATCAGCGGGCAGCGAGCGAATGCGAACAAGTGCAGAGACATACGCATGTTCATTGTTGTTGCTGTTTGCGACGCATACAATCAACCATACTGCTTGTGAGAGAGAAAAGTCTCTACTCACGTCAAAAGGCTCTTGTAGACGGTACTCTTGTCAAACTTGTGGATAGAGTACACGCTTCGCATCGTGGTGACGTCGCAGAAAGCAACCTTATTGGGGCCAATGCGGACAATGGGGCCATACTCTTCGAACAGAGACTGGACGACGCGACATTGCTCCAGACGGATGACCTGAGTAGATATCCAGAGATCGGAAACAGCCGCGTACCATGGGCCGGGTACGGCAGCCAGAGGGGAGAAATAGAGACGGTAGACGGCCACGCCGAGACAAAAGGCCAACGCGGCAAGGGCAAGGGAGGAGGGAGTGATTATCGGACTTGCGAGGAAGGCGTGGATCGCGGAGAGGAGGGAGGGAGAAGACGATGTCGCTGCGCTCATTTTGTGAAAGGGTTCGATGGGTAAAGGAGAGCGTTGAGATGTCGGGACCGACTAAACAGTCGTGTTGCTGGGCAAGATCGCGGAAAGAAGAAGCAAGCGAAGGGACGGGGGACAGGCCCTGCTCGCTGCGAGGGCGGGTGAAGGTGGGGGAGAGGGGGAAAGGTGCGCGATGTGGGTCCGTGGGGTGCGCGCGAGGCTTATATAGTTCGGAGAGGGCTGTTGTCATTGGTTGTTGGCGACGCTGGGCATCGGCGACGGCGACGGCGACGGTGCCGGGGGACGCGGCGCAAGCATCGCCGTCGAACGCGGCCACGACGCACGGGCATCCGGCGACCCAGCGCACCACGTCCGCCAAAAGAATCGCGTTCCCGCCGGAGGAGATGCTGAGCTTCTCGGGCACCTGCCATATTGGGGCATGCGCCTGCCATATACGCCGACGACGTGCCCTGCTTCTGCGACCCGTCGCCGGGGCAGGTGGGACGGACGGCAAAGGACGTCCGGCCATCAACCGTTCACGAGCATCGTCGGCAGGCCGCCCGATTTGGCATGCGAGTTGGAGTGGCAACGCACGACCGACCTCGCCCAGGAAATAGGCGAGATATCCTCGGATGCTCACGGCCACGTACGGAGACGAGCACAACGGTCCCGACAAGCTACGAAGGGAGGACGATAGATGACCACCGTAGATCTTTGGGGCGTGCGAGGGCCTTTCAGCTGGCCGTCTGCCAGTGTGTCGTGCTTGTCGGGTGCTGTGCCTCTGCGCGAACGGTGACAACGCGCAGGCAGAGCAATCCATCTCTGCACACTGCGTCAGCGCATGGGCGGTCAATTGACAACAGTGTCAATGTCGGTTGTGAAACACGTTCCGGGGGACTCACGACCGTCAAGAGGAGACTGCATGTCCCTCTGCTATATGCAAGGCGGCGTCGAGTTGAAGAGCGTTGACAGCTCCGATCGGACTCCCGTGCGCAGATCCCGCTCGAGAATCGAATCTCCCTTGTCATCAGTGCGAACGTCAGCGTCGGGCATGTGGCATACACGCGTTGGACGATGCAGGGATGTCATTCAGGCACGCTTGATAAGATTAGATAGGGCGTCTAGATGACCGTGGCCTGTACTCTTATCCAACACTTCACTCACACTTCAGCGACAACAATAATCATATCCACATGTCGAAACGACGAGTGGCATACTACTATGATCGTGAGTACGCATGCTCGATGTGTACTCCCTGTACTAACGCCATCCGCCACAGCGGACGTCGGGGTGTATACCTACGGCCTGGGGCACCCCATGAAGCCACAGCGAATGCGCATCACACATGAAATCGTCTCTTCGTACGGAATGCTCCAACACATGACCGTTCTCGTAAGTGGCTCAACTTGCTACAGCACATGTTTCACTCACTACGTTCAACAGAGAGCAAAACGAGCTACCGCCGAACAAATGACGCGCTTCCACACCGACGAGTATGTCGAGTTCCTCACGGACGTCGTCCCTGACAAGGTAGAACAGATGCTCAACCAGAGTGAGTCCTCACCGTCACCATACCTTTCTTTGGATAGCTAAAGACCTTCAGTGCGAAAGGACAGCCAAGCGCAGCAATTCCCCGGCACATACCACGACGACAATCCACCTTGGGACGGCCTATTCGAGTTTTGTTCGTTGAGTGCAGGAGGCTCCATAGGTGCGTTCTTCCTCTGCGGCTCATGTGATCCTCCACTCACTATCCCATCTCGACAGCCGCCGCGCAACGCCTCACAGACGGTGCCTCCGACATTGCCATCAATTGGGCCGGAGGCCTACACCATGCAAAGAAACGCGAAGCTTCCGGTTTCTGCTACGTCAATGACATCGTCCTCGGAATCCTCGAGCTCCTCCGCGTCTTCCCTCGCGTTCTCTACATCGACATTGACTGTCACCATGGCGATGGGGTGGAAGAAGCTTTCTATACGACGAGTAGGGTCATGACATGCTCCTTTCACAAGTTCGGAGAGTACTTCCCAGGCACCGGTGCTCAAGAAGACCGAGGGACGGGTGAAGGCAAAGGATACGCATTAAACGTACCTTTCAAGGACGGCTTGACTGACGAGTCGCTCAGGAGCGTCTTCGAGCCAGTGCGTGCCCCCCCTCTGACTTCTCAACTAATCGCCACTGACTTGCGCGGTATCTAGGTAATCTCAAAAGTCATTCAAGTCTACCAACCTTCAGCAATCGTTCTCCAATGCGGAGCAGACTCTTTAGCTGGCGACAAACTCGGTTGTTTCAACGTCACCATGCAGGGACACGCTCATTGTGTCGAATTCGTGCGCAATTTCAACATCCCCCTCATGTTACTCGGCGGCGGTGGCTACACGGTGAAGAACGTAGCCAGGACGTGGGCATACGAGACGGCGTGCGCGTTGGGGATTCAGGATACGATTGACCCGAACTTGCCATGGAACGAATATTTCGAATGGTTCGGGCCAAGGTACCGATTGGAGGTGCTACCGAATAACATGGAGGACCTGAACGTAAAGGAGAAGACGGTGGACAAGGTCAGGTGAGTGCACGAGGATCCGCAACAAGTCCCGTCTGGTTGATGCTGATCGCCGATCTCAAGAGAGATCGCTCTTCAGCAGCTTTCCGAACTCAGGCCAGCGCCGTCTGTCGGCCTTCAAGACGTCCCTCGGGAGCCCCTCGGGAGCCATCTTGGACTATCTCACACGGAAGTTGGCAAAGTTGACAAGCTGGATGAGCAGCTAGCACGTATGCATCTTCTCATTTGGCATTCAGGACAACCTATACTCATCACCTCTACGTAGAACACGCTCGGTTCGTGTACGGCCTTCAAGAATCTGAATCAGACCCCGAGTCTGATTCAGGGAGCGAATCCGACGACTCTACATACTCTCGCGGTCGAACTGTAAACAAGACTTCTCGCAAACGCAAACGACAGCACAGAGCGGCAAAAAAGCGGATGAGCATCTTGACGAATCAATACGTGGACCTTCCCGACGAAGGCATGGACGAATTGTTCGATTACGGACTTGGCTGGTCTGTGCCGATGGTAGACGGAACTGGGCGTGCCAAGCGGAGATTCTTTGACAGCGGCGCGAGGTGGGATGCCTCGACGGGTAGGGTCGTACCAGAGAACGGCGCGGCCAATGGTCTAAAGCTCTCTGTCGCGGACTTGATGGAGAGGGGAGGGAGGTCTCGGAGTGAGGAGGCAGAGGAGGAGGAACGAATGGATATGGAGGACGAGGATGCTTGACCGTGATGTGTCTGTTTTTTCGTGTCTTTTTTTGTCAGTATATTCATGGATGTATTGTACTCTCCTGTATCGCTATCTTAGTGCTTTCGATCGCGTCTCGATCGCGTTTGATGAGAACCCACGTGGTCTCGCCTGAGATGTTGCGTGCCAGCTTCGCTCTTCCTCCTACGTACATACTTCGCGTTCATATGTACCTATCGGCTCGAAGAAGACAATAATCCCTGCGCGAATGAATCTCGTCGTTTCCTCACTGTAGGCTCAGTGATCCATGTTGGCCCATTCGCCACCAAAGGTGTTGCATATCTATGCTAATCAAGCTATCTAGCATCTCGAGCTCATATCTCACATAGACCTAGCGAGAAAGTCTAAAGCATATCGCTCGCTGCGCCCAGCCATCTTGTTATTCACGGACTGGCTGCTGCATGATCACCTAAACGAGCCGAGGTATTGCTCTCAGTCTGAGCATACTCTTTACCTCTCGCCCACTGCCCCTCCCACTATTCCGTAGTGCGACTTACACAACTCCTCAGAGGTGTCCCTGAATACTGATACTTATCAGGTTTTTACTCCCTCCCGAGGTCGAGAGTGCTCTCCATGCAAAGGGCAGAGATAACAGAGATAACGACCTTCGAACCGATATCATATAAGCGCTATGCGGTGTTTTTCTTTCCACCCAGTGCCCTCCAGTGGTCTTCTTCTCTCCCCCGACCAGCCTGAGCTTCCTTTCGTCCGTTCGAATCCCATCTGGCCGTGATTGCATTCCCCACGTCCAGCGAGGAAGCTTCAGCTGTCTTCTTCTCTCGGGAGCACATTCCATTTATACCGCACTCTACGTCGCGTGCGAAGCCATGTCTTCCAACGGTTCAATCATCAAGGAGCAGCAGCCTGAGCCAACTCAGCCCCCATCTCAATCCCTCTCCTCCCTCCGAGCGAAAGCTTCCCGTTTCCAGCGCAAATTGACCACAAGACATGGCTGGCTCGGCGACTACGATTACGCCTGGCTCTGTGCCCCTACACTTCCATTTTCCTTCGGCAAGTCGAGTTCAAGGCGCCGTATGCCGCCGTTCTATGCTTTAGACTCGGAGTTGCCGCTGCTCCTCGCTATGACTTGCGGGCTGCAGCATGCCCTTGCCATGCTCGCGGGACTCATCACCCCTCCTATAATATTTGCAAGTGCCCTGAATTTGGATGCGGAAACTAGCTCGTACCTGATTTCTGCATCCTTAATCGGCTGTGGTATGCATTGCTGATGTGAACGTGTCCGAGGGTGAACTGAATTTGCTATTCATGAACAGGTATTCTTAGTCTTGTCCAGATGTCAAGACTCAAGCTGTTTGGAGGATACTATCTCGGGACGGGCCTGATTTCCGTGGTCGGGACTAGTTTCGCGACCCTGAGCACTGCAAATGCTGTAGGTATATCTGACTATCGTTTGACCTTGCATATCCTCATTCCTATAGATTTTCGATGCAATGTATGCGGATGGGACATGTCCAATGGTTACCGCAGATGACGGGACTGTAACAAGAGGTCCATGTCCAGACGCATACGGAATGGTGCTCGGTAAGCCCGCGACTCGTCCTGTGCATCTCATACTTATCCAGCCAACAGGAACCTCTCTGATCTGCTCCTTCCTGGAGATCTTCCTCTCGTTCATCCCTCCACGGGCTCTACAACGTATCTTCCCGCCTATGGTTACTGGGACCGTAATCCTCATGATCGGCGCGTCTCTCATTGGCTCTTCGGGAATTCCGAACTGGGGTGGAGGCTCGAACGACTGTTCATCCAGACCTGACAGCGGAATCTTCCAATTGTGCCCGACTATCTTTGCTCCTCGGCCTCTTCCGTTCGTCTTCCTTGACATCCTCCCGTTCATTTCCAGTACTGAGTGTCGTTTGATGTTAGATGGGGATCACCCGAGTTCATCGGCCTCGGCTTCCTGTCCTTCGTTTCGATCATCCTCACAGAACTCTTCGGCTCACCGTTTCTGAAGAACATCTCCATCATCGTGGGTCTTGCGGTTGGGTGTATCGTCGCAGGTGCAGCAGGATACATCGACGGTAGCAGTATTCAGTCGGCGCCGGCTATCACGTTCTTGTGGGTGAAGACATTCAAGATTAGAGTATACCCTCCTGCCATCTTGCCCATGTTGGCGGTATACAGTAGGAAATTCCTCATTGTTCAATTTGAGGATGCTGAATCTGTGTCCTCCTAGTTTCGTTGGCTATGGAAGCCATTGGCGATGTGACGGCTTCAGCAGAGGTTTCGCGGGTTGCAGTCGACGGCGAAGAGTTTGACTCGCGCATTCAAGGCGGTATCCTGGTTCGTCGTATATTCACCTCTTAGCTTCGCGTGTTGTCTAACTAGCAATACTGATACAGAGCGACGGTCTGGGTGGTTTCCTCTCAGCTCTGTTTACGGTGACCCCGCTTTCTATCTTTGCTCAGGTAAATATTCTGCGTACCGCATCATACGAAAAAGCGAACTGAATTACTCGCTGTACAGAATAACGGTGTGATCGCAATTACTCGATGCGCAAACAGGACCGCAGGCCGATTCTGTTGTTTCTTCCTCATCCTATTCGGTATCCTTGGCAAGTTATCCGGTGTATTTCTGGCCAGTACGCTCAATCATTCATATTGATTCGAGCCACTCAAACTAATACTTTCACCACAGTCCCGAACCCGGTTCTTGGGGGTGTGACGACATTCCTTTTCGCCTCTGTCGCAACCTCCGGTATCCGTGTATTGGATTACACGTCGTTCACCCGCAGAGACAGGTTCGTTCTTGCCGCAGCACTATCGTTCGGCATTGGCGACCTCCTTGTACCGGACATATTCACACATCTATTCGAGAGTGCAAGAGTGGGTCGGGCAACCGCAGCGCATCCCGGACTTCAGGGACTGTTGGATTCAATCACCATTGTCCTCGAGACTCCGTGTAAGCAGCACATTTTTTTTTAGTCTGTTGCGGCATGCTAACATATGATGTAGTCCTCATTGCGGGTGTTGTAGCTGCCGTCCTCAACCTGATACTACCTCAAGAGGATCCTCACGAGGAAGAAGAGGAGGCCGCGGGTGACGTAGACATAGAGGTTATCGACGTCGAGGCGCAGAGGCCCGGATTGGCTGAGAAGAAGTGACTCTTGCCTTTCTTGTGCGTGTATTTAGTGGGTATGTATCATAAGATGGCATTGAGTGGGGGATGTAGTGTATTCGGACTTCCAAGCATGAAAAGTCGGGGCGCATCACGGTTCTTCTCTTTCTTGCAGAAGGAAACACTCTGTACCATATAAGGCCGCAGAGGCGAGGGTGGCTCCTGACAGCGACAGCGACAGGATGCTGAACGGTGGCCTCAGCGATTTGCGCAGGTTTAGAAATAGATATGTAAGGGACCATGCTAGTCGATTGAGTAAGAACTTGCAGCTGCGCGTAGATGGACCTCATCCTCGTTGCACGTACCCGTGGAGATTCCGCTGCCATTTCTCGCGTCACCGGTCGATAGCACATAACCTGCTCCAGCAAATATAGCCCCGAAGCCTAGTCGAATCATTATCGGCGGTCGTGACGGATTGGGAGGGAATACGGAGGATGCAAGGACTGATAGGATAGTGACGGATCGACATGAGCGGAATGACATTACAACGATTGTGCGGTCCACGTACACAAGCCAGAAAGGCTCCAAATAGGCCACCTGAAAGAAAAGAAACGGATGTTCTACAACAGCCCTGTGGCGACACGGGTCTCGTCCAGGTACTCACGGAGAGTGAGAGTATGGTCGTACGACATTTGCCATTCTATGGAGCTCGTCAGAACGCTGTCCCTCGTGTGCTGGAGAGCTCATCGTGATGCCTGGGGGCGAAGTTCAATACTAGTAGTACCAGTCAGGACTCGGAAATAAGAAACAAGTTGAACTTGAAGCCTAAGGACGAGTCCAACGCGAAATGATGGTTGTCGCTGTCACATGTATGTAGTTATGATCGATCGGTGACAAATAACCAATGACAGCATCGGTACTGGTGAACTTCGCGAGTCCGTCTCTCCTTCGACTAACAGGATCTGTAAGTTGATGTTACAACTCAATGCATTAGATATTCACGATATCTTAGTACCATGGGACAAGAACGAATTTTCACCGGCCTCAAAGTTCTGCTATCCGGATGGGATAACCCTGCACCAGCATCCATTAAAGTGGATAAGTCAACAGGCCGGATCGCTGATGTACAACAGGGCCTAGCAGAACGATCAGACTATCCCAACATACGGGATGAAGACTGGATAGATGCAGGGGAAAACTACTTGCTGCCCGGCCAGGTCGAGTGAGTCTCCGATAGACGTGCGATGAGCATCTCTAAGTGATTGACTTTGACATCGACATAGTGCCCATGTTCACCTCAACGAACCTGGGCGTACAGAATGGGAGGGCTTCTGGACCGGTACAAGGGCTGCTGCTTCGGGTGGTGTAACTACCGTCGTGGACATGCCATTGAACTCGATCCCTCCGACTACTACTGTTGAGAATCTCGAGGTGAAGCGGATCGCGGCCAGAAACCAATGCTGGATCGATGTCGCTTTCTGGGGAGGCGTCATTCCCGGGAACCAGGTAAGATTTAGGACTAATGTCCCGTTGCACAGGCTTCATAGTAGCAGCATTAGACTCATCTGAAGCCTCTCGTCAACGCCGGTGTGCGAGGTTTCAAATGTTTCCTGATTGAAAGTGGCGTTGAGGTGGGCGGATTATACGTTAGATTCAACGCTCAACTGACGAGATGGCACAAAGGAATTTCCCTGTGTCAACGAGGGCGACGTGCGTGTGGCAATGTCCGAGTTGCAGGTACGAGACCGAACCCGGACTATCGCCAAGATACTACTGATCTCACTATCGCTGTCTTAGGACACGCCTACTGTCCTTTGTTTTCACGCCGAACTTGAATCGCATGAACATAGTACGGCTGCGGCTGGCGATCCGACGCGCTACCAAACCTTCCTCGACTCACGACCTGAAGAGCTGGAAGTGAATGCGATCAAGCTGATTAACGAACTACATTCTCGGTATCCGAAGCTCCGACTGCACATCGTTCATCTTTCTGCAGCATCTGCTCTTCCACTTATCCGTTCAGCGAAGGCGTCTGGGTCGCCTCTTACTGTGGAAACGTGCTATCATTATCTCACCCTTGCGTCAGATTATTTACCTGATGGCCATCCGGAAACGAAATGCTGTCCGCCAATCCGGGATGACAATAATCGGAGACTGCTCTGGGACGCTCTGAAGGACGGCACCATCGACTTCGTCGTGAGCGATCACAGCCCGTGCGTCGCCGAGCTGAAGAAGCTTGATAGCGGGGATATCATGAGTGCTTGGGGTGGTATCAGTACGCTAGGCCTTGGACTCAGCTTGCTGTGGACCGAGGGCAAGAAGCGTGGGGTGACCATAGGGGATGTTGTCAAATGGTCTTCGATAGCCACAGCGAAGCACGCGGGGTTGGAGAGGAAAGGGGAGATCAAGGTGGGGAATGATGCAGATTTGGTTATTTTCGACCCAAATGCAACGCACAAGGTACGATGAAGAGATCCGCTGCAAATGGATCGCTCAATGTCGCCATTGTAGGTCATCAAGGATTCACTGTACTTCAAGAACAAGGTTACCCCATACGAGAACCAAATACTGTCAGGCCGAGTTCGGAGAACTTATCTGAGGGGTGAGCTCGTTTACGATGCGGTTACAGGATTTAGGCAGGATCCGTCGGGTAGGCTGCTCTAGTGGCAATCGATCCCCCGTAGAACAGATGGCAGAACCATGTAGGATGAATCAGCCTTTGACCCGATATCGGATTCATTGAACGTTACGGTGGTATATCCGAGACAAGCGGATGGCCTCCTCCACATAGTAAGATGCCGGTGTGGTGGTAAGGTGCGTATCGGCTCCAGGTGGTAGGTGCTGACCCAATTCAGGCATAGACTCTGGCATTCCCAAGCTTCAGTTCCAATACCTAGGAACAAAGCCTTTGGTACATATATACAAACATGAACGCCGCTCCGATTTGCACGTAATTAGTCTTCGACGATCCCGGTCAATTACAGAGCAAAGGTAGGCCGTCCTGAACTAGTTCTCGCATCCTTGGCCCTCAATGCTGATAATACTTGCCCTCTATTGCTATGTAGAGAACCTATCACCGAGGATCAAAGGCACCCTTGAATGTGTACTATGCGAGCAAAACACATTGCGTAAAGGCCATACGACGCCACAGGACAACGATGTCCGAATCCAACGGGTTTCTGCAGTTGTATCGACATATTGGCTCGCGGACACATGTTCAATTGGAGTCCGAAGGGCACTACATTTGGTATGTCTCTCAGGGCGATCACCCCATCCGCGCAACATTCGGTATATACCATCGCCATATGGTCAGTCTGCTAACCTTCAAGTGCCGCGCGCCATAACATGCAATCATAGCGGCGCCTCCATTCGAATAGCCCGTTGATTGGGATTGGCGAGTTCACGCGTATCTGCATTGCGCTCTGTTGAATGCGGCAGTTCGCACGACAATTCCTCTCAGATGTCAGAGTTCGACTCAACGCGAAGACATCCCGGTAAGAGCTTATAAGCCACGTCTTCCAGTATGCCGTCCCACATTACCCTTGCTCGGATTGTTCTCGAACGTACTACCTCGGCCTCTCTCATACAGCTCAAGCACACATTACAGATGCCTATTGTGCCAGTTGACGATAGCGGAACGTGTCTCCAGTATGAGGACAGCGGACCGCCTCCCGCGAGGCTCGATGGGACTTCTTATACTACGGTTATCTTGATCCACGGAGCATATTACAACAACGGTGCGCTTGTCAATCATTTTCTTCGATGGTGATAATGTCCTGATGACGACTGTCTTCAGGAATCTTCCGCAAAGTCCTTCCACTCGGTTCAATTCATAATATTCGCATCATCACAGTTAACTTACGCGATTACGCTGGCTCAACAGCCATGTCACCAACGGATCTCAAACGGCTCAACGGAGTTCCACGAGAACGTATTCTATTTCTTCACGACAGAGTGAAGGAGTTCGTGAATTTCTTGCTATGGCTGATTGACAATGAGGGGATACCTCCTCTTCACTCCGACGCAGGCATTGGCGACGGCGTCGATGGGGGTATTGCCTTGATAGGCTGGTCGGCCGGCAACCATCTTGTGATGTCCCTTCTTGCGTATGGGAGTGACATCCTCAGCCCGAAGGAGAAAAACATATTGCAAAAGCATCTTAGGTCGTACATCATGTACGGTACGTATTCTTTTTTGGTCGACTTGCTTACCCGAGTCGTCTTATGCATTGTACAAACACAGAAGCCCCGTACCACATGGCTGGGTTACCTACTCCCAAGGTCGGCGATCAATACTGTTGCGCAATCGACGACCCTGTGTCCGACAAAACTCAGTTCCTCGAAGTATTCCCAACATGGATCTCGTCCTACTATACCCATTCGAGCACCGTCCTTGATGCACTCTCCGGCTTTTCACACAAATCGAGTAATTCGGCTCCGGGTCACATTCTAACCGACGAAGAAATCCTGAATGGGCTTGCTCTCGTTCCAGATGATCCGAACACCCATATCCCCACGACTCTCAGCATTCCCAGTCGAGCGACCGAGCTCGCAGAAGTCGTCATTCGGTCGCATATCCCAATAGTGCTGATGGGACAGAGTGTTTACCGGGACGTCTTCGAACGCGCATTTCTCAGCGTGCATTCTGACGGGCGGGAAAATGGTACGCAACGAAACGGTTGGCTGCCGAACGTTAGGGTTGAGGTGGTGACATGCGGACGAAGCGTTCCTATATGCATCTGGCACGGGTGGAAATTGTATCACTCTCTTCGCGAGACTGCTCTGGAGAATTCTCTGCAAGATGGATGCAGTACTGTCACGGCTGATTTCCAAAGGACGCGTCGGGCAGTCAAATTTCATCTATGGAGGGAGTTCAATCATTTCGTACGTTCCATCTTCGCCTTCTATCTGGTCGCATACTTACGAGAGGTGTATTGCCAGCCGCATTGGGAAGAACCAGTAAAGTTTATTCGATCGCTCGCAAGAATAGTATGACACGGACTGTGTATGTACTCAATGCAGCAGATTTTACGACCGTCTAACTGAGGAATTTAGCAGTCCCGAGCATGAAGGGTTCTAATGCGGCGACTTATATGAGGAACGAACACGAGAGCGGATAGTACTGCATGTTGTCGAGGATCAATGCGATTCGACACCGGAATTCACATAGCGTGACGACGATGCCAGGATGGACCCCCAAAAGCCTGCCTCCATCACGCTGACTCTTGAGGTGCATCACTCTGTGTTGTAGTGCGACAAACTAGGGCTGGCTAGATATCTATTATATTGTGGGCTAGGAACTCACACACAGACTGTACGCGCCGATATGTTTGTCCCTGTGTGCCGAAGGCTTCGTTCCTGGGCGCCTAGAACTTGAACGACTCCGCTTGAGATCTTGAGGGCGATGGAAATGAGCGAAAGGGGGGAGATTGACGGCTGCGAGAGCGTTAGATCTCCCGCCTTTTCTCATCTCCACCGCATATCTTTGTCTCTACACTCTCCTACGTGCACGGTAAGCCTCTCGGTGGCTAGATGTACTTCTATGTCACCGACGGACAGACTATAACCAATACACATTTCACCGTTCAACCCTTCGTCATCCATCTGCCGCACGTTCGCGTCATCTGAACTTTATCCCTCCCTCTGATTCCCCTTTCCCCATGTTTCATCCTGCTTCCATCTACGGCGACTACTGGCCCAACAACACGTTGTGCTTCCCACCAACTTGCCGCACTGGGAAGCGATCGAGAAGTGTTCACGGCAAGCTATTCAACTTACCTGTGTACACAACTTGAGCATACTCTCTTGCGTTCTTCGCTACTGTTACCCATGTTCTAGTCAGTTTACTTATTCTCGTTGTATCAATATCCACTCTCCTGTAAAATAAATAGAAACAAAGACGGTCAAAGGAGACAAAGGAAAAGTAATGGCCAAGAGCCTTGTGCGCTGATGTTTGATCGTACACGGGGAATCTCATTCCTCAACAGTAGAGACCACTAGTGGGAGCACAGAGCTCCAGAGCAGTCTTGGAAGTCATGAGAACTTGCAACCCAAAGCCTTGAGCCTCCATGAAGTAGAGCGAACTGTGTGAGCGACAGAGGCTAGATATTTGAACGAATGGGTACTCACTCCTGCACGAGTAGACGTCGCCGGTCTCGACATGTCGCGACGGAGTTACTAGTAGCCTTCATGTTTAAACCAAACCGGCGGCAAGCATGACCTTCGCCTTGCCGCTAAGGAAGTAATCTCGACAGATTGAGGGGCGGTTGCACTAATATATTACATCAAGAGTCAGGGAAAGATATATAGTGCCAGTGAGACTTGCCATGCGACGACATTCACAGGGCCGCTCAACGACAGGAGCAGACGATTAACCCAAGCGGCACCGGTGTTGATGAAATTATGCGTCAGATGAACCAGGAGGAACATTCAAGTTGAACGAATATCAATTACATCTCCTGAGGATGTCATTTTGAACCTCTTTCTCCTCCCGACGATCCCTGATTGTGGCAGCCATACTCTTCACATCACCCATACCGGAACCAGTCCTGATACCAACCTCCGGAGTGTGCATGCGTTGGTAGTGTCCATAGGGATCCGTGATGCCAGAGAGGGCTTCGGCGGTGCAGACGACAGTCCACAATGTGGTACGATCTGTCCGCCTGATCATGTCGAGAGCCTCCACATCTTGCTTGAAAGCCTGGATGAAGGGGCCCACGGTGGGCGCGGAGCCAATACTACCAAGCTGCTGGAAGATACCTTTCTAGTACTCGACAGTGGCGCGGCTATAACGGAAGTGGTGATTACAACGTGCGCGCCACCGGAGAGGAGATCCTTCAAGATTTCGACGCCGATCGAGCCTTACCTACACTGGTGAGCAGAGCATTCTTGGCTTGGTAAAGTCGTACAGGACGTGGCAATCTCGTAAAGGATGTCGAGGTATACACCGGTATGGTTGCTCGTGCTAACGCAGCGCTTCAGGCGAAGGTGATGAGGAGGGACCTTGTCTTCGGTAACGTGGGCGACATTGGAGAGTTTTGGGCGGAGGACGAGGGACGTGTATGACCGGCAGTAAGGCGGGGACGAGACTCGGGACGCTTTCAGAGTGAGCGAACGACACCCTCATAGAGTGGTTCTTCTGCTCCTCGTTGTTGCAGGCTGAGACTTCACAACGTTCCACAGCTTCACGATCTTGTGAATGTTGCCGGCAGGGGTGGCAGTATCGCTGTTCGCCATCTCCTCGACCTACGCCTCGAGCTCGCGAATATTCTCCCGGACCATCTCGGCGTAATTAATTTCACCCTGCGT
>JSYW01003812.1:0-15894 GCA_000787475.1 Lentinus polychrous
TAATGGAAATTTGGACCTGTGTGCCGGAATAACGCGGCCGACGGACACTTAGGCCCCGTTCGGATGCGAGCTAGGTTTTGGGCTGTCGCGGCCGGGCCGCCAGGAGAAAACCAAAGCGTACTAAATCCCACGCACTTTTGGCAGGCGAAACCGCGACATACCAAAACCTAGCTCGCGTCCGAACGGGGCCTTATAAGGTAGATGTCAAGTTCGAAAAGTTACATTCGACTCCAACATAGCAACCACGAGGGAAAAATGTACATTCAAAACACAGAGCATTATGACAAAGGAAAATAACATCATGAGGAAAGCAAAGCCACTAAACGACAGCGTCGACTACGTACAATACCTGCTGTGGCCGCACAAACAAGCCACGAACCTCCGAGGTAGACATGTCAGACACGGCAGGAGATGCACTGCGCATTCTCTTCGCCCTATCCACACTCAGCTGGTCTCCTTCTCTTTTCAGGCCGTGACTGCCGGCATAGTTGATTGAATCCAGCCTCCGCCGCCGCATCGCACTCTGGTCTCCGTATTCCCACTCAGACGTACTGCTGCCGAGGTCGAAATATCGGACACCTCCCCATGTGCCGTCATTCCATTGACGGTCATCGAGTTTGTCATCTGGCCAATCGTCACTGACAGGCACTTCTACGCCCACCCATGGTCCCTTCTCTCCTTCGACTTCACCGATATAACGCGCGTATGCACGGAAACGGGCCCTCTTTGACGAGATGATGCAGGGGATGCCAATGTCCAGCGTGGCGCCTCTGGGTATTGTTTGCGAAGTATCCATGTTCGTGGTGGCAATGGATTCCGTGATGGTATCATTGGACGACTTTCGCTTCAATGCGCCTCTCACCGTCGAGGCACTACCTTGAGATGCTAGACTATCCTGCTTCTCATGCGAGGGTTTGATGGCAGGGCTCTTCCCCTTCTGGATTGTAGACCTTGCAGAGGTCGAGCTAGGCACTCTTGGCACCTTTGGCGGCACAGCCGGTGTGCGACGAGCGGGTGTGGTTCGAGATGCCACGGAGGTGGTGGACGTGGTGGAGCGCAAGGATGCAGAGGAAGGCGTTCGACGAGCAGCAGGGCTCAGTCTAGATGGATCCGTCGAAGTAGGGGCAGGACGTTTCATTTTGGGTGAGGCTTTCGAAGCACTTGAACCCGGGCGTGAACGCGTAGTCCGCACAGAGGCCGCGCCCGTCGTCCTGACGCTGGTTGTCGAAGTTGTCGAAGTGGCAGAGACAGTACGTGCTCGAGGTACAGAGCTAGGGGGTATTTCTGACTTGGCTGTCTCAAACGCGGTGGAGCCGTCACTGGTGCTTGTCGCACTGGACAGCGCAGATGGAGATCTAGGGGCAGCGGCGGTACTGGGACGGAGTGAAGATGTACTGGCGGCCGGACGGCGAAGGGTGGATGTAGACGCTTGGGATCTCACCGAAGCAGCACTTGATTTGGGTCGAGTTCTCTCACTTGCAGCGACAGAGCTGGATGTCACAGAGCTAGTAACAGGACGACGACTGCTAACAACACTCGAAGACGAGGCAGCCACTCGAGGTTTGGACCTGTCTTCGATTGAAACGATGGACGACCTCGTAGAGATTGAACTGTCCTTGGGAGTGAGTTTGGAATCCGGTCGGGGACCAGGCGGAACATGGAGGCGACTGCTGGATGTAACAGTGCTCGCACGAGAGGTTGTCGAGTAAGTGCTTCTGGCGACCGACCGAACCGAGGCGGTTGACGACTTGACGGTATCTCCGGACTTCCCAGCCGCCTTGTTGAGCACGCAGGTCCGTAAAGAATGCATGCTTGCCGTATCGTTGTCGTAGGCCGGTAGCGGGGACCGAGCAGAATCTCTAGACCTGGTAGGCATGGAAGGTGCGGGGTTGATGAGGTCATCGTACGGGAGCTCAGCTTCTATGCGGTTGTTAGTATCAGCGCGACCGATGCGAACTGCAGATACTTACCACCTGCAATTTCTCGCAGTGCCCACTCTTGCAGACCCTCAAATCCACCCTCTTGCTTTACCCCGATCCACTTTCTGCGCAACCAGCGAATAACGTCCATTCTCGTTTGCTCAACCTGGACGCGTACGTGTGACGTCGACGAAAGCATTGACTGACTTGGTTCCTCCGGATGAGGCTTCAAGAGAATGGCATCAACGAGGGTCTGTAGTACATCAGTAATAGCCCAAATATCAAAAATGAAGAATATACATACCTGGTAGAGCATTGCCGCGTTCTTCTCATTCATACCTCGCCTCAGAGATTCCATGATCCACTCTACCCGCTCTCCATCCTCGAAGCGGGCGCCGTTCGATTCCATGATTTCCATCCACTCCGGCTGCTCGAACGATTCGACCGCATGGGACGCAAGGACGTCATCAATAATCTTTCGCGCTGAGAATACCATATCACGGACGACTTCTGCCCACGGCTCGATATTGTTCTCCAACTTCTTGAGAGCCGCATGAGTAGCGAACAAAAGAGGGAAAATGTTCAGCGGTGTCGTCCGCTTGGCCAAACCTTTCAGCAACCCGTCCCGGAGCTTCTGCGGCAGACGAGCAAACTCCGGGGTGCACCAGCCTTCTCCATACAGACCGACAAGGGCACGACGGGCCCCTCGCTCCAAGTGAGGATTCTTGACATCCTCTGAAAGTGCAAACTCGAGGACACGAGGGGCTCGGCGAGCGCATTGGCGGCACCTGCAGCCGCCTGTCCCCCACTTGCCACCGGTGATGTTCTCGTATTCGGAGAACTCGAGGAAAGCGTGAAACAACCCGTGCATCATTTCCTGTACGATGCGAGCCTGAATCTCATCATAAAGGGTATCCATGGATAGATAAGTAGCAGACCGCATGATATGAAAGGCTGTGTCAAGGTCAAATGTCCGATGAGAAAAGACGAGAGTCCCGGTATAGAGGAAACCAAGCGTGAAATGAAGCGAGGCCGGCGTGAAGGGAGGCGAAGGAAGATTGAGCGTCAGCGGCTCTCCTGGCTTTGAGGCAGTATTCCAGCGGAGTAACTGCGCGCGAAAGTAGGGGGAGCGGGAGACGAGCATAAAGCGATGGGATGAGAATATGGCGGTGGTTGTCTCGTGGTTGTGTGAGGAGAAGGTGCCGGTGAGTGCGATCCTGACGTCCGAGTACAAACGCGACCGCCACATGAAGACGAGGTCCTTGCGAAGCTTGTCGATTCGGGCTTCCTCGGCGTCGCCCTCTTCGCGGGTTTCGGAAGTGTCAAAAAGGAATTCAAAGGCTTCGCCGAAACCCTTGCCAGTGTAGAGATATTCAAGCTCATTAGAAAAGAGGGTGGGATTAATCGATGTAGGTAAACGGAGAATTTGTCCGGCATTGGTGGAAGGGGAAGGAGAAGCAGCACGAAATGGGGAAGGAGAGCGGGAGATTGCGCCGTAATCGACACCAAGAGTTAATGAAAGCGCAGAATGGGCAGGGAGTGTGCCAGTTGGAGAGGAAGAGTATGGGACAGGCGAAGTGGCCGGTGGGGGGCGAAACGAAAAGTAACGCGCCTGGAAACTCGGCGGGGCGCGTGCATATACAACGGCTGGAGGGCGATAGATCGTTAGAGATCCTCGAGGGCCAAGTTTGCCGCGAAGACGTACCTTTGTGCCCCCAGACCTCCTCGGGTACTGTACCCTGCTCGGCTTCCTCATCAAGCAGCTCCCAGACCACATCTGGGAATCGATCTTTGGCGTTATCGAACAGCGACTGGAGGTCGGCCTGCCAAGCCGACGTGGCGAGCTGGGTCGCTTCATTGAGACCGGGTGGGGTAGCAGGGGCCGTAGACATTGTGCAGCAATGGCGCTGAGGGGGACGAGGGGACGTAGAATGCGAGAAAAGAAGACGAAAGACAGCTGAGGGGAATTACGCCACCAGTTAGCGGCCACGAAAGGAGAACAAGAGTGACTAAAGAGCGATTGGTTAGGAAAAGGGTATCGGGGATATCGTCTTGAAGAGTCGTGAACGACGTTCGGGGGCAAGGTGTGTGCAAGTGCAAATGCAACGAGGTTTCCAGCTGCCAGTGGGCTGTCTCGAGGCTCTCACCGCTGCCGCAGCAACCGAGGTCAAAATCGCAGAGATCAGAGAGGACTCGAGTGATCTGGGACACGGCCGCAAAGTCGACGGCCGCAGACTGGCATCAACAGCGAGCGGCGGGCTTGCAGAGCGTGGAGAACGAGAAATGCGCGGCGCTCGCTGCCCTCTTTCGTCCCAGGCGTCAGGCGTCTCCGATAACAAAGGGCACGAGCACGTGATACACCCTCGTACTACTCAGTCTGCGTCTCAGACTTACATACTAGGTGCTATGGTACTATGCATCCACATCGCAATCGCCAGGCCTCAAGGCGCACCACTTGGGTTGCAGTGCAATAGCCTTGATCCCTCTGTCAACCAACCGATACCTGAGCTCATTTAGCCGATCGAATGCAGCAGTCCCGCTCGTCGCATTGGGTGCTATCGACGACGTCAGGAGTATTCCGAGACTGTTCCCTCGATCTACTCACAAATGCGAGGTGTGCCATCAGGCAAAGTTGCGCCCGTCCAAAATACCTCTGCAGCAACAGCAAGTCGCGGCCAGACGATGGGGTCAAGATTTTCCGACGATGACTGCTCGCTCCAAAGCGGCATTTGGCCTGGTTTTTATCGTGAGCGGGTGCCAGTGTCTGAGGAATGAAGGTAGTACCCACCACCGAGGACAAGAGCATATTGCTCAGCAGTCAAGTTGGCATATGGATCGAATGTGTAGGCCTGTTCTTGCAGCCGTCAGTCATCCGCGGGTGGATAACGACATAGGCGACATACCCGTTGCCAAGTTTTGAAGGGATCACACCAGCTATTTCTGTTGACGAGTAGTTAATCTTCGATTGGGGTGGGATTTGCATATATCGAAGTTTTACCCTAGAACGTTGTTTCCAACCCAGTCTCCCGCGCCGCAGTCCTGTGAATCAATCGTCACACGTATATTCCCTCGTTACTGCTTCAAGAGTACTCACTAAGTAGAAATAGTTGGACGGTTGATGTATGAAGTGCACTCCTCTCATCGCCATGGCAGCAGCATCCGCAGACGTTTGCCACACACTGGAGAATTGAACCAAATGTCAGTTTCCTTCGAGAGCGTAAAGACTAGAACGTACACAGCGACAGTGTCATTGGTGACTGTGACGTTATGCGTAAGAATCATATCTGCGTCGTTCGCGGTTTGAGCATCAGATGCAGGCATAGTGTGTTACCCGAGGTTCACCGCTCTTTATGAAGGGTTGCTTCTTGTTCTTCTTCATTATTCCCTGAATACGACCAATGAACTGGTCAAGTGCCTCTTCAATCGTTACGTTGGCCTTATCCAGATCGGAGATGGTTTGCTCATCCTCCATCCAGCACGGACGGTTCACCTCGTCCCCTCCGCTACTCATCATTGTAGAGTTCAGTAAGCCGATAGCACTTTGAAAAAGGCTTTCTACGAATGATACCGTAGCATTTGATGCAATGCGGAGTTGTCCCGCCGGGGGCTCATTTGCATACTTCGACCAGGGCGACTTATTCGCACATGCGATATGTTCGGGATATGCCGCTCCGATAGCTGTGGTATGCCCAGGGGTATCCAGTTCCTGGGGGAATGAAGCGAACAGGCATGAGTACCACGGCTCTCAGCGAACTGAAGCGGGGTGAAACTACCATCACAACGTCAATGCCGCGCTATAGGAACGTGTCAGTAAGAGTAGTGAATGGACAGTCATGCTGTGACAAACCTTGTTGGCGAATTGCACTATTTCTCGGACGTCGCTCTCCGAATAAATCTCCTCGTTCGAGTATGCACCCTTCGCAGCGAGCTGAGGAAACTTGGATAGGGATAGCGGGAAACTTTGGCTATCGGCAACGTGCCAATACAAAATGCTCATCTTCACCGAACCGTGACTTGAGTAATCAACGAGCGTAACGTTGTCGATAAACCAACCTTAACCCAAGACATCGCGTCCAACGTTCGCAATATGTCCGAGACAGGGTAGCTGTCGACAAGAGTGACAATGATGAGTAAAATGAACACGGATGATTAAGAACGCATGAGAGGTCGCGCACAAATTTCTGGACGTGTCCAGTGAAAACCCTCTGTATGGCTGGGAAAAACGATGAGATCACTTAGAAGACAGGGATCATTGCCAACGAACCACCTACAAATGCGGGTCTATCCGTTATAGTAACCGGTGCGTTCATCATGTACTTTGCACCCTTGTAGAAGTACCACAATTGTTCGAATGTCGTCAAACCACGAAACAGCCCCAGCGTTGAATTGGCGGTCAGAGAGGCAGTACCCGATGTAGGAATTGTCAAAATGTATCCCTCCTCTCGTGAGTCGATGGCTTCAGTAGCTTCTTCGCTGATGGACTTGGCGTGTAGCCCAGGACCCAATTCCAAGGAGAGTATGAGACGATCGACACGGGGAGCGTTCGCGATTTTTTCTGCGTCAGCTGAACCTCTCCCAAGAACGAGACGTTCGAACGTATCGTTGTTAAGATGAGCCTGCGTTCTTGATACCGCCTCTTCAAGGTCTTGAGGCACTTTACCGTGGATGTTCATTGCAATGTTTAGGTCGGGAGGTAACTTCACAGGCATAGAGCCAGTAGTCAACCCTCGCGGGATGGGCCATAGAGCGAACGTTGATGGGAGCAACAGGAGACAGAAGAATGCAGCTTTGAGTAAGAACATGGCGTCTTGCACTGAGTTGTCCCGAATTCAACTTTTCAGAACTAATGTTTGCGAGACCTTTGGCATTCTTACCTGACTACCTGGGTTGATAACGAAGACTAGTCTTGCATATAGGTGCGGGCTACACTGATGTCTTTAGGTCAACACGCCTACGCTTCATATACTGTATAGGATGCCCCAAGTGCTGCCATGTGCGATAACAAAGAACCCCAGAGGGAGGGGGATGACCTCCTTGCATGTGGGTCTTCTCACCTGACCAAGTTTCGAAGGCCCAGCGTGCATTGCTGGAGGCTCGCCGTCACGGCCGCACCTGATAAGATATATACACATCTCATTTCATTCATGTACCAAGGCTCTATGTAATAAGTGCTAAAATAGGATCGTCAGCATTGGTATGCCTTCAATGCCCGCACTACTAGGGCATCGGATATAACATGAACATACTCACATCAATATTCGTTCCTCACACTATACCAGTAAGACTGTGATGATATATATGACAGAAATCGTCCCCTATCCGGCTCATGCGAGTGGGTGATTACTGCTTCCTGGACGTCCCTTCAGCACCTGACCTGAGGTCGGTCAGCAAGTCCTGAAGACGCTTTCTAAGTTTCTTCGCCAACTCGTCTTCGTCTGCTGATGGGGGAGGCTAGTAGACACGTCAGTAACAACCACCTAAGTGGTGACTGAATACTGCAGCACCAGTTGATCTAATAGATACTGGGATGGGCCGATACTAAGTATGTCTGAACGGCATAGCGAAGATACTCACTTCAGCTTCATCTATCGTCTTGAGGGGAAATCTGTCTGTAGCCTGACACATCATGGGCACAAACTTGAGAACATACGAGGACTATGGGGCCACTGCACGTTAATCAGTTTACATGCTCGATTCTATCAAATCATGGGGGAGCAAAGGCAAGCTTCACTTGCCGATTCATGGTACTGCACAGGGCCTTGTAGTTTGCAGAGTCGCACAGAGGTGAGTGTTTTCTTCAAGTTGATGCTTGCCAGTATGCGGCAGTGTTCAGAGTGAGCAAAGTGAAGTGTTTGACGTTCGTTACCAGCTACTTGCAAAACTCTAGGCGGCGTGCATCCAAACACACTACTCCACCTGATTTCAAAAACGTCAAGGAAGACAAGCGGCCCGGCTCAGGAGCCCAGATGGATACAGCCTAATACAGCTGCCTCGTGAGGTTCTAACTTTTAACGACAATTGAGTCAAGACAACGACGGCCATGAAGTCCGCACATTGCAGCGACGCAAATACAACATATCCCAAAGGGGACTCTACTTTCACATTTTCTCCTGCTCAGAAAGAGCTCGAAAGAGCCAGGTTATCAGAATGGGGATGAAAACCACACTGAAAAAGCGGAAAGAAATTGGATGGCCTGCTTCGAGAAGTGAGATGACCGCCCATAAGACTCGGGCCGCTTGACGTTTTGGGGTGGAGTAGTGTATTTGGATGCACGCCGCCTAGAGTTTTGCAAGTAGCTGACAACCTGGTTACAACTTGCGTTCACTAATAATATTCACCGGCGGGACGAAGCGATCGCCAGTGCAGGATGACATGTGACATACACTTGGGAAGCGTAAGCTCTGAGTCTAACCGGTACCTCAAAATCACTCGCGATAACTTACACAACAACGGAGAATTATCACGTCCTTTACATATATACCTGCCTCACAATGGTTCTCAGCACCATCTCCTCGCATCATCCATACGTCTATCGTACTCTACAGGCCAACAAGGTGCTTCGTACGGTGAACTGGAATAACCTAAGCTGATCGACCATGGCGATTCAGGAGCAAAAGGAAGATGACGCGACATTAGGGAACCTATCCCTCCGCGCGTAAACCCGATTCCCTGCGACAAACTCCTCAAATTCTTTCTGCAATCCTTCCACGTCTGTAACCTGTATCAAACTCATGTCACTCAGCCTTGTAACGAGTTTCATAGCCCAGGGAGTGCATTCCCCGAATGTATCATTCCGAGGGACAGGTATGGTCGCTGCAACTTCTTGTAGCTGCTCTGGCGTGACCGCGCCCTGGGATACGTCTCGCAACTTGTAGAGACTTGTGAGAGTCATTTCTCCCTGGATCTTCTGATTCCGACACTGGTAGACCCACATATCGGCGACCGCGCGATCTATGCGGATATGAACGAGGCAACCGGACTTCGCGCTGGAGGGTACAAGAAGCCCAACGTGCGGGGCGCGAGCTTGCGCAAATCCGGCGAGGTAGAGCGAGCCGGGGGAGAATTCTGCAGGAATCTCACCCATGTCACTAGCCATTTTCGAGTGTTCTATACAGCATGTCAGATATATGAGTCGCCTTGGTTGATATACGTTCATGTTCACCTGGTGTTTGACCACTGCACGTGAGAGTCAATTACAAGACCTGTGTCATTCCCCAAAGGCCGCGATGAAGCGCTTACGAACAAACATATACCGAATGATGTTTATTGTTACTGTCTATCGTAGTGTACCGATGATTGTCATTGTGACATCCTTTGTGTTCTCCCAACGCCGCTCCCCCATCCTTGGAGGTGTATATATCTCTAGGTACTGCGCCATGGATCGAACAAGACCTTGCCACAACCTCCCTTGTCAAATAACTTGTAGAACTCTATAGCTTCGTCAAACCCGACCACGCGATCAATCAGACTCGCCGGCTCCCCGATACCACCAAAAACATCTTGACGCTTCAGCAGGATAGCAGAGGCAATCGGTAGCATTGCTCGAACAGGACAGCGTCCGAAGTCAAAGGAGACGTTCTTGTTGTATAGGTCTCTTCCCGTGAAGGGAATCGGAGGTGCCTGATGCACACCCACGGAGCTGATCACACCAAATGGTCTGACCAGCTCATAGGCTAGAGTCAAGGCGCTGTTGTTGCCCACAACCTGTAGTGAAGTTGCATCATATGGTTACGCCTTCCGATGGAAGAACTGTACCTCTAGCACTGCGTTGGAGCCGAGACCATTCGTCAACTTCTTGACGATCCCTCTGCCTTCTTCTATATCCGCTACGACTGCCGGGTCGGAGACAGCGTTCGAAGTGATCGCATCAAGAACCGCCTTGGCCTTGTCCCTCCGTGAGGGTAGAGGATCGATTGCAACTACACGGTAGGATAAAGCTATGGATTGCTTCAGATCCCCGAGGATCTCCAGCAGACTAACGATTGCACACTAGGCGTGCGTAAGCAAGGTTTAACAATTGGTGCCATATAGGAACACATACGATGCCGACTGGGCCCAGGCCGATCACAGCTATGGTCAGCGTATGGTCTTCGGCAGTCAAACCTCCAAAGCGAGTGAGAGCACTGCTGTTCGGAACGAATGAGTTATGAGGATATGGGGAACCATTAACAATGGGAGCCAGTTTGGGATGCTGCAGGGCCTGTAGTGCAGCAAATGCGCCGGTTGGCAGTATGTCAGCCAGGAGAAGCAGTGAGCTATCCGAGAGTGATCTGTTGCCGCTCAGAGGTAAGAGAGATGTTATACTGTCGACTTTGAAGAGAGTCCCTCCGGCTTTTGGCACACGAACGTATTGAGCTTGACCTCCTGGGAGGTTAGGAGTACCGAAGAGTGCGGAAAACATGCATCGAGAAGAGAATCCAAGACGACAAAAGCTGGGAGCCGGTTCAGATCGAGTCACGCGAGGGAGGACTCGGCAAAAAACCTACTGGCACTCTTCACAAGAGACGGTGAATGGCGAGATTACTTTGTCGCCTATCTTCAATGTCCTGTATAGCTCTGGACGGCCAACTGCGTCTGGGCTGAAATTTGCGCCAAGGGCGACAATCTCGCCGAGGAACTCATGCCCAGAGGTCATGCTTGCGGAGCAAACCCATCGGTAAGTGAGAACAGTGCATCTCAAGGAGCGCATGAGCAGCGTACATCGCATCGACTTCCTCATGGCCTCGATAGACATGCAGGTCACTCCCGCACAAACCTGCGAGCTTGCACAGATCGGCTGGCATTAGCCTTGGCTAGCATATGGCATGAAAACTAGCTCACTGTGACCTTGACGATAGCATCATCTGGATCAATTATGCTGCAAAGGTGAAAGAAGGATTGGGTTGAGTTGAGTGCGAGGACCGGCCAAGAAGGATACGAAGCCGTCTAACTTGGGCACAGGGACATCATCCACTCGAATGTCGTATGCAGGTGGATAGAAACGGACTGCACGTTGAGCCCCGGCGATCATTTCGAATACGGAGTTTGCTGCGAGAATGGTGACGACAAAGAGCCTCCACCGTATGGTTTAAAGCACAAACAGAGGCGAGATTGACCGAGTTTTATGGGAGTTGCACATGGATTGTGCCGGCGGCCCGCTGAACGGGCCACCAATGACCTGTCCATATATGGACAAAACACCAAGAACGCGAAGGTCAATCGGACCCTGGAAGCCCGACGTCCATTCAAGTGACCACAAAGAGGGCCGTACGATATCGCTCAACCAGCATGTGAACAGATGCACTCAATACACAATCCTGAACGTATGTATTGTTCTGCCGATACCTCGGATGACAGCTACTCAGAACTCAGAGTCCTGACGACGGTGCTACCGTACATTGCAGGGTATATATAGGAATGGATTCTTCTCCTGGTAGTAGGCATCCGAACACACCCTTGGGCACTCAAGAATGCATTTCCAATATCTTTCCTGGGTTTTGCTTGCTTTCACGGCGGTCTGCCAGGCTGTCGTAGGACCAGGCAAGGTTACCGGAGACACGGCTGTTCATGACCCTAGTACGTTACGCGTTACTGTGAGTTCAAGTTGTCGTCTACTCACCGCCATCCAGCTATCTGCAAGGACGGAAGCGGAAAATATTGGCTATTTTGTTCGTGATTTCATCACATCGTTACTGTCAGTGTGCTTCTCACACCGATACTTCATAATCAGCCACTGGGGTCGGTCTTGAGATCCGTACCTCCACCGACAGAACCGCTTGGACCAAAGTTGGAGTTGTGTGGCCCAATGGTGCCTCTTGGACCGACAAGTATACCGGAACGTCGAATGGGTGATGATCTATTTGTGACTGTATCAGTGGCTGCTTTCCTAATTTTTTTGAATCGCAGAGCCTTATGGGCACCAGACTGCACCTGGCTTGATGGACAATTCTATGTACGTTCGCCTTACACGACCAATGTACCGTACTGAGATGCGAGCTCCAAAATTCAGCTCTATTACGCTGCATCAAGCTTTGGCTCTCAAAACGTAAGTCACGATGCTCTTGTGTTCTCATTCTGTGAGTGATTGTTCTTGAAAAGTCGGCCATATTTTTCGCCAAATCTACCACTGGATTGCCTGGTAGCTGGACGAACGAAGGGCTCGTAACGTCAACGTCCAGTGCCAATAATTACAATGTGAGTTTTCTATTCTGTCATCATCTGCTCCGGTCAATAATACGGCCATAGGCCATCGATCCCAAGTAGGTGTAGCTTGTCATTGCATCAAACATCTGATACAAAATGTCGCTGCCCGCGTTCAGTTTGTTTATCGGTATGTGCCATGATCTCCCCGTACTCGCTCACACCATCACACATTGACAGATAACGGGAAGTGGTATCTTTCGCTAGGCTCATTCTGGACGGGTATCAAGCTGTGCGTATATTCTGCACTGAAATCGTTCTTCAACACACTAACTGCTGTGCTTGTAGGATGACGTGCGTACCTACAACCGTTCACGGCCGACCTTAGTCTGAATCTGTCCAAGGCTGAGTTCGTCGACCGGAAAGCCGACTAGCTCGGCAGTCACTTCGCTTGCACAGCGAACTGCGAATGGAGGTGCCATCGAGGCTTCCATTATCTACAAGCACAGCAACCTGTACTACCTTTTCACTTCTTGGGACAATTGCTGCCAGGGTACATCAAGCACTTACAACATCCGTGTCGGTCGCGCGTCCTCGTGAGTATCTCGTGGAGTCATACGCAGAGCATGGGCATCTTACAGATGTGTTTTCAGGGTGTCAGGTCCCTACGTTGACCAGTCGGGTGTTGCACTGACGTCCGGTGGTGGAACCCTTGTCTTGGGTACTCATGACAATGTATGTCATCCAACGCAATACGCGAACTTTCTAATCCCTTCATTAGATCGTTGGTCCTGGCGGCCAAGACGTTTTCGACGATAGCGACGGACCGATTCTCGTCTACCGTACGTATTTGTCAATCAAGATTGTACAGCATATGCTGAACGCATCTACGCAGATTATTACACTTCTTCTGGTAGCTTCGTAAGTTTACATCCTTGCTAGATTGAATCAGCAATCTGACGTGCCATATAGCTCGGCATCAATCGTTTGGATTTCTCCAGCGGATGGCCTGTTGTTGTTTAAATCCAAGCACGCAACGGTGTGTCGCAAGCTATGCGAGCTGGATGTTTCACATGTTGTTCTTGATGTGTTGCTTATAAGACGCACTGGGTCGAATCACAGGAACCAATGAATTATACTGTTCCCTGCTGCATCTTTCACATGGGTATAGGAGGACCTCGGAATATCCCCTCAAATTCCGTTCGTACATCCGCAGATTTTTGGTTTGTGAATTGTCTGTTACACTTCCTTGTATCCTTCTTTCCATCTTTCTATCCAATACATAGCAAAAGAAACACACTGTCCTGTCCAAGATCGATGCGCGTGAGATGAGTACCGCCGAAACGTGAAGAGGGCGCACAAGAAGAATATGATTAAAGAGGGGGAAGTCGAACGAAATGACGAAAAAAAAAATGAGCAAGGCAACAAGATATCAACATGAAGCAGCGGGTAGTCCACGCGCTCACATGATCACACACTCCTTATCTTCCGCCCTCGTACTCGTAATGCCCATCTCCGCAAACGTCTGCGGGCCCTTCTGCGGTCTCTGTCCCGGACCTGCACCAGGAGCAGGAGACTGTGGCGGGAACCCAGCGGCAGTTGTATTGGGTGCTTGCCCCTGTGGCGGTTTCGGAGGTGCGGAAGGTGTCGATGGCGCAAATGCCCCACCGGGATCTGTCAAGGTGTACCTATTCGCGCCGGGATACTGCTGTTGTTGTTGCTGCGGTCTCGGTCTAGGGGATGCCGCGTGCGATGGGGGAGCGGAAACAGGAGGAGGAGAACCGCCATGTTCGTTCACGGGAGGCAATCGAGCGTTTTGACCGGGCGGGGAACTCGTATAGGGTCCACCATAGCCCTGTGGTGGAGGTCCGTATTGTCCTGCTGCGGCGACGGGAGGGCCCATGAGACTGCCCTTTCGTACATTCTCCAGTACCTCCTGTTTGTTCACGGGCGCGGGGAAACCAGGACCGGCCCCGGGTACAGGAGGCTGTTGGTCGTAAGTGGGTCTTCTCGTGTCCGATCGTTGTTTTGCTTGGGTGCGCCGTCGGACAAGGGTCTGGTCTGTCAGGTTCTCGTGTTCCTGTCGCGAGAGTGCTTGCGCTACAGGTTGGGAGATGGCTTTCAATCGGTCTGCCGCGTCTGTGTTCCCATGTTCCGCAGCCTGAAACAAGGTGATCAGTGCGAGGCAGAAAGGAGGCACATGGCAAACGTACCCTTGTGTACCACTTTCTCGCACTGTCGAGGTCCTTGGGACCCCCGATGCCGACCTCGGCATAGTAGCCCATGGCAAATTCTGCACTGGGCAAGCCTTTCCTGGCGGCCTTTTCTGCAAACGTCCAGGCGAGCGCCTCGTCCTTTTCGAATGCGCCCTCGGCCCCACAGAGGAACCACTTGGAGAGGGCCATGTCGGCCTCGACCTCGCCTTGCTGACTGGCCAAGGAGTAGTATTGCACGGAAAGCAAGGCGTCGAATGGGAATGGAGGAGTTGCGTACTCGTACGAATGGCCGAGCTTGTATTGGGCGGGGGAAAAGTTGAGATAGGCGGCACGTTCGAGGTGCTTGCGAGCTTCTTGCTGCGGTGTCGAACCTGGAGGGATGAGAGGAGTAAAGAGATGCGGCGAGAGTTGAATATGAGAAAACTCGGAGAGAAGGAGAAGACCGTAGACGTAGGCGGGCTGAGGGACGTCGACGGTTGCGAGGGTCGCCGCGCGTTGGAGGAGGGGGAGGGCTGTTTCGGGGGATGGAGGGAGGCCAAGTTGACCCATGAGATGAGCCATACCCATTCGCTGGAAGTATGTGTCAGCACTAGATCCAGTAGGCACACGGGAGCACGCACATAGAGACAACTCTCGACGCCATGTTTTACGCCGCGCTCGAAACAATCTCTGGCATGCTGAACGTCGCCAAACATTTCATAATCCCTTCCGAGCTTGAACCAGGCGGCGTAGTAACCGCTCTTTGCCGCCTTTTCGAAACCTCTGAAGGCATCGCGGGGGTTATGTGGAATGGTGGGGGTATATGCGCCCGAAGCTTCGCACATGGCCTTGAGGTAGATGGCCTGTGCTATGTAGAGCGGGACAGGACTCTGCGCGTTGAGATTTGCAAACTGGAGGACGATCTGGATGGCGACATCGACGAGACGTTGGAGCTGGGGATCGGTGATGCGCACGGGACCGGCGGGGATATCGGTAGAGTTGACGTTGGGGGCATCTGCGCTGTTGGACTGGTGTTGGTGTGCACGGGTGACGAGCGAGAGGACGTCCTTTGCCCACGTGACCTTCCGTGCTGGCTCATAGTTGGGCTGCTGGATGGTGGGGAGCGCCGAGGTGAGCGAGGGGATGGTGGGGAGAGCGGCGGTGAGGCTGGGAGGAGCGGCGGGCAGACCGGGAGCCATGGAAGAAGGAGGGAAACGTTGACTGCCCGAGGGAACGCGACCATGTCGTGGCGGTGACGAGGGGCCACGCGGCGGCGAGGGGGGGCCAGGAGCATGGCGCGGCGGCGAACTCGGCGGTGGGTACGACTGCTGGGGGCCTAGCGAGAGCGCGGCAAACGAGCTGGCGACATCATGGGGCGGCGGCGGCGGCGGGGGGTACGGTCCCGACGGCTGGCGGGGCTGGGGGATGCCTGCCCACGGACTCCAGTCGGAGCCTTGCGGCGGCGGGAGAGGGCTGGGGCCGCGAGACGGGCCGTACGAGGGCATGGCTGTCGGGAATCCTGGCGGAGCAAGAGACGGCGGGGCGGCGGCCTGTTCGTCGAGGGAGCGGACCATCTATCGACGATCGAGGTGAGATCGCCACCGTCGAAACACAATCAGGCAACGCACGTTTGTGGGCAGATCGGGCTGCAGCTTTTGCGG
>JSYW01003814.1:0-14168 GCA_000787475.1 Lentinus polychrous
CCGCCATTGTGATTGACTGCCCACGGTTCTGATAATTCCGCAGGTTCTCGCAGCGCTCGACGTTCATAGTGCCCGCTGGATCATTGACAAATGCTTCCGTGGTGACCTGGTTCGCGGTCGTACTGTCATTCTAGTGGTATGTTTCTTGCTACGCCATGCCATCTGAGATATTGATTTAGATTATGTAGACCCATAACATTGCTATGACATCGCCTCTCGCTGATTTCGTGGTCTCAATGAGCCCTGATGGCCGGATCTTGAGTCAAGGAACACTGTCCAATGCGCTTGCCAGGGATAAAGCTCTATCCGCCGAATTGGCTGAAGACAAGAAGGCGATCGAGAACGACGACGAGCTGCACAAAGACAGTAAGGCGGCGGAGGCGAAACCAAAAGATGGGAAGGGTAAACTGATCGTAGAGGAGGAGGTCGCCGTAGGACACGTTAGTTGGCACGCAAGTGAGTCATTTCAGTTGACCATTTGTATGCCAATCTCATCTCGACTCCAGTGAAGCTCTTCCTCGTTAATATGAAGGGCAAGTCGGGATCATTCGTCTTCTGGTTTGTGATCCTGTTCTTCGCCTTCGTGACCAGGGTAAATCAGAATCTCGAGAGTTGGGTCCTCGCGTTATGGGCGAACCAATACGAATCTCACGCTCCCGCCGATGTCCCCGTTGTCCAGTGAGTATCATGCCTGAAACTTGAAAACTCGTCGTTTGCTGACATTTGAGTCCTCTGCAGCTACCTGTCGCTATACTTCATCGTGCTGGCAATCACGGTTGTAACGTTCGGTATCGACTATGGATATTGGATCCTGGGATCTCTGAGAGCATCCCGTGTTATTCACAAGCGGTTGGTCGACTCCGTGTTTGGGACAACCCTGAGGTGACTTAACTCTTCAAATTCTCATCCTATGGCGCTGATTTACACTCCAAAGATGGCTTGATCGCACGCCAATCTCGCGGATTCTCACTCGCTGCACTCAAGATATACAGTCAAGTGAGTGAGCTATCTTATATAGTCAATGGTTATACTAACATGGTGCTCGCGTGCATAGTCGATGGACAACTCCCGTTGTCTGTCTATGTATTCATCGACCTCTCCTTCATGATTTTCACCAAGTTCTTTGCTGTCGTCTTGATCTCCCCTATTTTCATCTTCCCGGGCGCACTTCTGGTGGCCCTAGGAGTCATCCTCGGCAACATATATATGAAAGCCCAACTACCCGTGAAGCGTGAAGCTAGCAATGCACGCGCTCCTGTCTTGGGACACGTCAGCTCCGCCCTCTCAGGCCTAGGTATACCCATCTCCTCGTCTCCTGCTTCAATACTCTGTATCTGACGTGACGTCTTTCAGTCTCCATCCGCGCCTATGGTGCACAAGACTCATTCAGACGGGAAGCGCAGAATCGCATTGATAAGTACACTCGTGCACAACGGACATTCTGGAACTTAAATCGGTGGGTCAAGCAGCCGGTATTGGCGACTTGCATTGTGACTCAGCTACGCTCTCAGGTGGATCGGCGTCCGCATGGATGTGTTGGCGGGCCTCTTCGGCGCCGCCTTGGCTACGTATATGACCTACGGACATAGAAACAATGCCTCTTCTACAGGATTCTCGTTGAACATGGCGGGTACGTCCTTCTATTACTGGGTTTGGACGATGAGAGCGTGATCTGAGAATACCAAAGTGGGTTTCAGTGGTGCCATTCTCTGGTGGGTTCGCTGGTTCAACATTGTGGAGACAAGAGGTGCGTATTATTCTATTGATCTTTGACCGTATTATGGAATCCATCATAGGCAATAGGTATGAGACTTACGACAGCTCCCACCGATGACTACTCACGATTTGCACAGTCTTGAACGTATACAACAATATCTCGAAATCGAACAAGAGCCAAAGCCGGTTAAGGACGGAATGCCTCCGGCCTATTGGCCCGCGAGTGGGGACCTCCGGGTGGAGAAACTATCGGCTCGTTATTCTGAGGTATGTGCATTGCACCCAGACTCTCCCATGAGAACAAGACCTAATCACTCTGGACTGAAGGACGGCCCAAAAGTCTTGCAGGACATTACATTCCACGTAAAGTCTGGCGAACGCGTTGGTATAGGTATGTCTTGCTCTCTTTCCTACGTTATACATCAAGGACTGAGAGTATCTACAGTCGGACGCACCGGTAGCGGCAAGGTGGGATCTCTTGGTCAGATTCTGATCTTTATGTAACTGACTACCCAACGTAGAGCTCGCTTACATTGGCCTTGCTTCGCTGCATCCTGACTGAGGGAGCGGTCTATTATGATGGTATTGAGACAAGCTCGATCAACCTGGACGCCCTACGGTCGAATATCACCATTATCCCTCAAGTAGTGAGTCGACCTTGTTGTGTATCAGCCTCTACAGTATTGACACTGTGCAGCCGGAACTACTCAGTGGTACTCTTCGTCACAACTTGGACCCTCTGGGCGAGCACGACGACGCAATACTAAACGCCGCGTTGCATTCTGCCGGTTTATTCTCGTTGCAAAGTGAACATACTGAAAACCGAATTACTCTGGACACCGAGATATCCGGCGGAGGCAGCAACCTGTCAGTTGGCCAGCGACAGGTTCTTGCTCTGGCGAGGGCTCTCGTTCGTCAAAGTAAAATACTGATTTTGGATGAAGGTAAGTGTTGCTTCGTGGGATGATACTATCATATGCTCATTGTTTGCTCGCACGCACAGCAACCTCTGCCATCGGTGAGATTGATTGATCCTTCTCGCGCCGCGTTCTGACAGCTCACTTGTGTTGTACAGACTATGACACAGATGCTATCATCCAGAAGTCGCTGCGGAGTGAATTGGGGAAAGACGTAACTCTCTTGACCATTGCTCACCGTTTGCAAACAATTATGGACTCGGACAAGATCGTAAGCTGTACGATTGGCCACGACATGCGAAATACTAACCACGGCTACAGCTGGTGCTCGATGCCGGAAAACTGGTAGAGTTCGACAGACCAAGTGAACTGCTTAGAAACGAGAAGAGTCTTCTGAGGATCCTGGTGGAGGAGAGCGGCGACAAAGAGGCCCTTTACGCGATGGCCAATGCTCCCATCTAGGTGTATCTTCCTGGATCCCTCCGAGTCATTTATCTTTTTTCCGATCTCTTTCATTTGTGGATTTCTAGACTGACGTGCTATGATATCCGTGACTGCGAGTTGGTGTACGAGTATCATGCAGGTACCGAGATATAGATACAATTTGTGCGAAGTTAGCGGGCGTCCACCTTGTGTTGAGTCTTGTAGGGTCCGACGGAGACACAGGCTACATACAACACGTACCAAGACTCTGCAGCCCGACCATATTGATGAACGGACGAGCAGTGACGGTGAAGAGCCGGACGTGGGATTCAAGGTAGGAAACACCGTGGTGAAGTTGAACAGTACATTTCGGCAGTGTGTGCTATTGCTTGATGCTGTACAGAGCGTGAACGTTCCATAGCCTGGATGCGTGTATGTCCCGGCGAACCGTTCGATTGTTAATGTCTGCCAGGGCGACGTTGCATTTATCTCCGCTTCCTCCGTTTGCTTCACAGCAACCGGCGCTAGGGTGTGATCTTTGTGCATCCAGGTGTTGGGTCCAATGGAATGAGATATGAAATGGCGATGTGAAGTGAAAGTCTCTGACTGATCGCCATGGACATCACCAAGGACATTCTTCGTTATAGCTTGTGTTATCGCGTCGTTGATGATGAACTCATCACTGTTGACGAACGATACAATTCCCAGGCCTTCGTTAGGAAGCAGGGTGACCAAGAGGAAACCAGGGAGACCGCCCGAATGGTCCAAAACCTGTCGGCAAGGTCAGCATGGATACAAATCGCGATGGAAATGATACAGACCTCCCGGCCCTCAACCGACGATCTAGTCCAACCCATCCCATATGCTGCTACAGGCTGGAACGATCCAAGAGGCAAGGGTAATAGTGCATGTGCGGCGGTCATCTGTTCGAATGTCCCTTTGGGAATAACCGTGGTATTTATCCTAGGGTTGACAGCTTTGTTCAACAGCGTGGCTATGCATTTTGTCTAGAAAGTTAATGAGTTTCCTCTGTTGTCGATATCAAGAAGGAGTACAATACCATATCAATCGTGCTAGAAACAATTCCACCAGCTCCCGCAATGAGCCCCGCTTGGTCCTCATCTGAGAACCAAAATGGGATCCGTCGCTTCCTAGTCGCGTACGTTCCATTCCCAGCATATTCATATGCGGTAGTGAAACCGTGACTGAGATGACCGCTAGCCTCAGCCTCACTTCCGGAGAAAGTGCTCGAAGTCATGTTGAGCGGAGCGAGAATTCTGGATCTCACAAACGCGGGGTAGGTTCAATTGGCATATTCTTGAACTATATGCGCTCCTACAACATACATCTGGGAATGGATTCAGCACGAAGCTGAAATATCCAATCATATTCAAGGCGCAATTGCAGGTAGAAGACATACCAGGTTGTTGTATTGCCACTCCTCGCGAAGTTCGCGAGTGGGCTTCAGGTATCTCAAACGTCTAGCCGCTTCGACGGGGCTTTCGCTTGACTCATACGAGAGGTCATGCCTAGCGATGACGTCAGCAACTATGTATGGCGATCCACTGCGCAAGTTGCAATACCTAGGAAGCTCGTAGGAAGCCCAGAAATATGGCTCAAAATGTCCCTCAGGTTAGCTTTCTCACTCGCCCATTCATCAAATTACTTCCAGTCCCCTGGAAGTAAATCCTTCACTTTTGTCTTCCAGTTGAATGAATCAAGGCCAGCTGGGAGAGAAGTGATGTTTCGAGAGTTGGCGAAATCGAATTCCTAGAGACGTCACAAGGAACGCGTGGACCCTATCTCGAACAAGCTCTACCGCGCATATAAGATCCAAGACGGAGCGTTTGAATATTTGTGTTTACTCACATCCGGCGTGACATTGTCTCCGTCCTCTGTCCTATTTCCCCATGCCCCAAACTCGAATGATACTGTATCGTCCTGTAAATGAACGACGCCTACAGAGAGGCCTGGCGCATCGTATTTCTCCAGTAGAGCTTCTGAGTATTGCGAGAACTGAGGGGTAATGGCTTTACCATGCCGTTGGATCAGCTGAGGAGCGTCGACTCGGAGAGGTGCTTGAACATTGTCTAAGGCACAAGCTACAGTTTTCACCTCCAAAGACAATGCTGAGACCCTAGCAAGCATGTCGGGGCCTGAGAGTGGTCACTTCGCTCTGAGTCTGGAAGGGGGGGCAGTATTCGGCGGTATTTGTATCCACTGAGCCCAGTGGGAAGCAGATGATCCAACGATATTGCACAATTGCATCACGATCACAAACTCTACTGTGCTGCAGCGCCCTTGCGGTTGAATGAAGAGTGGTACCCTCAATAATTGATGAGAGCAGCGTAGAGCACGCTATCAGCGTGCCAGAGGGAGATGTTATATATTGAGACCATGTAACGATGGTGGATGCCGTGTAGCTGGACATTAACGAGCTCGGTAAGAGCAAGCACCCAGATTAGACTTCCGCTTTCAGGTAAACTCATCCATATATGGTTAGGAGGTTCCCAAATATAGCAATCAGTATCCCAGGCGGTCTGTAGAAGTACATAGTGGTAAAGAAAAGTCACACCTACATGTGGCCATTGATGTTGGTGGCAGATTGGTTAAGACCCTCAGCGTACTCCACTGGTGAGGTACATGCGTGTCAAATGTCAGATTTGAATTCGTGATCATCTTTTTGGGCCGCCGCCATGATGCAGCGGTCAGCTGTCAAAATTCCTAAGTACGATGCCTTCCGGACATATCAGGGGTTACTATCAGCAACGCAATATCATGGTCTTAGGCACATAGGGGGAACTGCAGTAGCAGGCCTACAGTAGGCCCCCGTGCGCACTCTGATCCGCGTCTTTCGTATGACGAATTACGTGCAGTCAATGTCATTGTAGATTGTCTAGGTCAGTACACGAAAGGCACAAGGAGATAGGGGGTATGTCTCGCCCATTCCTCCCATTTGGTCTTGAATTCGTTCTTCAAAACCTTGTCTTCCTGCTCCGTCCTTCCCAGCAGAACCACCCACAAGAGGGATGTGAGCATCGCCCACACTACCACCATCGCCTGACCCCACGGCCTTGTATACGCTCCACATTCCAGCCACCATGAGCCATATCCAAACGTACACATTGTCCGACCGAAAATGCAGAAGTATAGGGCGGTGTAGCCTGGATGTCGGACGACGGAGTATGGACCCGAAGTGCAGAGTTCGTGGCCCTTGCGCAGAGAAAGTTCGAAGGTGAAATTTCGACCCATCACGTGGAGGCACCATAGACGGAGCGCAGCTCCAGCGCACATTAGCAGGCACCCCACAACGTACACAGCCGTAAGTCGAACGCTATACGACCCGGCGGTAGGATGTGAAACAGGGGAGACAGCGGAGATAAGTGGGCCATATGACATTTGAGGCAAGAGGGCACAGAGGATGAGGTACGTCTCAACGATAGTCGCTGAGAGATTCAAGGTCTGAAAGCGCGGAACGTCAACAAAAATACAAACAGTATTGCACAGGGAGAACTGCTCACCTTCCACACTGTGGGGAGCCACATGATATTGTTTGCTGCCCAATCCTTGCGCTTGGTGGTAGCCTCAAAATTGGTGCGCTCATGCGTATCTGGAGGACTGGGACGCGTCCATGCCAGTCGATCAGCAAGAACAAGGCATGCATGCATGCCTAGCTTAGCGATCAAAGCAGCAGACTGAGCATTGTTAGTCGGCCGCATCTCTGGTGTTCTGGGGTTGAGTATCGGTGACCTCTACAGACGCCATGCCTCCGGAATATATACGCCAGGAGCAGTCCAGCGTTAGAAGTGACGGTTGACCTCGCCGACCAAGCTCGGGGTACACAATAGGTTGCATTCCAAAATATTCATGACGCCCTATGCAGGCTTCTCCGTGTTTGTACCTTCCGCCGAGAGTTTACAGCTGATGATCAAATCGAAGATCCGCCTTCGTTGACGACAGTCAGGGATATACTTCCTCTCATCTGAACTAGCTGCCAGCTTTTGATAGCTAGGGGCTAGGAGTATCATTCAAACTGGCCATATGGACACCAGAAGCTCAGGCCTGACATGACGAAAGATACGCCGGACCATTCACGGAGTCGCATGAGAGAGATAAAGTTCATCTTCTCGCAACCCCGTTGGCGGAGATCTGTCTTCATTTATCGGTGCTGCCTTCCCCTTGTTGATACCAACGTACTCCAGGCGCACAGCATCGAGAATAACGGTCCGAAGCGGTGCTGGTATCGATAGACTTCCCCGTTAACTATGACGGAAGCCCGTATGTAACGTTACTAGCGCTATGGAAGGTGGTATTCAATGACAGTCAGCTGAGCTTCTTGCATAGAATAACAACGACATACTGCCCAGTGCGGCGCCGAGGGAAGAATAGCTGTTAAGTCTGTGCGACGCCGGACCCTTACATATCCGGCGTCCGCTACATTGCCTCCGATACGTTGGTCTTGGGGGTGTTTATAAGTGATCTGCGCATGTGTACAGGTCTTGCAGGTTGCTTGATCATCGCAATATGTATGCGCGCGCCATGTCCCATAAGCTATAAAATCATCGCGCTGCTCGCTTGGCATTGCAACATAGTGTTTCGGACGAAGTGAGCAAGTGAGCTCAGACAAGTACCGGTCAGGCCAGTGTATGAAGAGTGCAAGTCATGAAAGTACTTCACGAGCCGAAGGGGAGAGACCAAAGAGGGACAGTGCATTGTGGCACTGGGTGACAGCGGCGTTGTGTAACCCTGTTTGTCCTTGTTTGCAGTATAGCTATAGCATTAGCGAGAAGCTGCCAGCAGGCGTGATCAGTACTCAGTCTCAGATTTCAACTCAATTATGATTAGCTACGTGAAGTCAGATGTAATATCAGAGGAATTCATGGTATATGTGAGGGGCGTAGGGGAAAGTGAATATTTGAATACTCAGTAAATGAATGGAATGAAGATGTTCGGTGTTGTCTTGGCCCACTCCTCCCATTTTGATTTGAACGTTTCTCTCAAAGCCTGGTCCTCTATCCCCACTCTCTTCAGCATCAGCATCGTCATAATGTAACCCAGGACCGCCCAAACAGCCGCCAATGCCTTGCCCCATGGAGTGGTATGGAGCCCACATTCAATATACCATGATCCAGGGCCGAACATGCAGAGTGTCCGGCCGAAGAAACACGCGAAGGCTCCCGTGTAACTTGGATGACGGACGATCCTATAAGGTCCAGTGGTGACCAGCTCATGATCTTTGCGAACTGATAGCTGGTAGGTGAAGTTACGGCCGAGGGTGCGATAGCACCACACACGCAACCTCGCACCGCCGTACATCAATGCCCATCCCATGAGGTATGCAACAGTGATGCGAATGTTGAACGAGCTTGAGGAGGGAGGTGAAAGGGGGGCGAGGAAGGAGACGAGGGGCTGATAGGAGAGCTCTGGCTTTAGACGGCAGAGAATGAGGTACATTTCTGCCAGGGTCGTGCCCTGAAGTAGTCCCTTGAAGGACGTCAATTCCCTTTGCAGGATGGCAGAAAACGGAGGTGATACTCACACTCCAGACCTGGGGGAACCATGCAATCACGTTCGGTCCCCAATCCTTACGTTTGGAGTCTGCTTCAAATTTGGCTCGCTCTTGTTGGCTGGCTGGTGGATTGGGAGGTGACCACGCTTTGTGGTCAGCAGTGATTAGCAGTGTTTGCATGACCAGTTTGGCGATCAACGCCAGTGAATCAGCATTGTAGGTGGCGGCCATCGTTGTATAACCGTGCTGGTGACGAAAAAGAGGAGAGTGGTAACTACCTTGCTTCGCATGGAGGTAGAGCTGCACTTATACTATCAGTGAGCGGTTTCATAAGCGTGCATGCAATGATAGAAGTCCGGATGAATAGAAGACCGCTGCACTCGTGAAGGGATATCAAACATATCGGCTCGGTCATCGCGACTATACTGTTAAGAAGGGCCACAAGTAAATCGTAAATCATAGTACCCGGGCGGTTCACGATCCTCGAGAGCAAGATTCGCTCGTGGAGAAGCTTCCGAGACCCGACGGATTCAAGGAGCCAGTTCGGTCATATCGGACCTCGCGGTTCATGTTGATCTTTCAGAGACGACAATGCAGAGGGGAGACATACATAGCAGATCTAGCAGATGACACAGGATGACACTTGACGCGATCCGTCCGCGTGTCGGTTGGTAACGCCGCGTCGCAGTGCGCAGTCTTCTCTGTGAGGCGTTTATAACCTCAAGTGATCAGTATTGTGCGTTGCCGTGGCCTTCCTGAATACATCAGTACACGCCAACTTAGCAGAAACCGCAAGGCAGACCTGCACAGTATCAATCCGCACGCATTCAACCGCGCCATTGTTCATTCTAAACACGAGAGCGGTTAGCAACATATAGGTAGAACTGGTCATAGTTGGAGGCGGGCATCTCCTCTCATTGTTACATCTCAGTTGTTTCCCCCTCGTTTGGTTGGACGCCGAAGACAAATACAAATACGGCCATCAAAATTACTGCCGCACCCATGTCTCATTGTCCGCTGACTGCGAGATGAGTTTTAGGGGTGCGTCCTGCCGGTCCTGGTGCGTCCTGAACGTTTGAAGTTTGAACCAGTGTATTATCGCGCTATAGAGATCTGTGATAGATGCCACCATGGAGCCCGAGCATTATTGTTTCTGGCTCCAAGAGCCGAAGCCGATCGTTCGGGCTGCGTCGGTAACCCCGCACGCGCGTCGCGTCGCGTCCGCAGGTGATTGGTGAGTAGATCTAGAGGGCTGCATGCAAAGCGGGATCTGCAATAGTCTCCTCCGCAGACCTTACACTCACATAGATCTGCAAAAGGTTACCGGTCACCTTTATTTCGGACGGTTTGCTATGTGTGGGGCTGCGGTCGACGCGTCAATGCGTATTTCGTGCCATCGCGAAAAGGTGTTCTGTGGACAGATCAGCACTTCGACGTACTTGATCCAAAGATCGATATATAGCAACAACTGTCCCCAAGCCAAGTCGAAGCCAACTTCACCTATATATGTCTGAAACGTTACACGTCAAACCAACCAGCACGCGCCATCTCCTCCGCCAAACCGTCCCAACCTCTCCTTCGAGCTTTCCTACCTGCTAACTCTGTTGCAAACCTATGGGTGAAAGACGATCAGAACAACGTTTACACAGAGACTTCCGTGGAGATTGGTCTAAACGTACCTCAAGCATTCTTCCAACCTCCATCTACCTCTATCCATATCATTTGCGGCACCATCCCTCCCATTAGGCTTACCCACACCGGCAACACCCGTAACAGCCCCATCTTTGTCCTTCCGTACCGCCGAAGGCGTGAACGGTTCTCCGGGCAACAACCTTCGACTGAGCGCATACATCATCCCGGCGATAAATGCATCGGATGCCCCTGCCTCATCGACGACCGGGTTGGGAGTAGGGGTTGGGTTGGACGACACGTTCGGTCGCTGTTGTTGGCGATGTTGGCCGTTTGAACTATTGGAACCTCGACCTCCTGCACCTGCAATCTGCGTATCATCTGAATCTGTCGAATCGCCGTCTTCTTCGTTGTTGTTGCCGTGCTTCCGGGTTCGATGATGGTGAGGCTGTTGTTTCCGCTTCTCGAGCTGTCGTCGTGATGGCGCAGCGCGATTGAAGTCGGATGAAGGTCCTGAACTCGAGGACACATTCCGTTGGACAGATGCGCTGTAATCTGCAGATGAGTCTGTATAGTGTCCCGCCCAGAATCCGCTTCCACTCCGGACACTTTCGATTTCTTCTACATTATCCTCCTCGTAATCAGATACCGGCCTTCCCGTCGTCACAGATGTGGCCGAAGCGATGGGAGTAGGAACTGGGGGATGTTGTTCCACCCACCCAGAACTTTGGAAATATTCCTGCGTAGGAACAGAGAGGATGGCCGCGCCATCGGTGCCCCAGTGTGCCACCAGCAGTGCATGTGGAGGCGCGAGGTGTGTCAGAGATAGTAGAAATGCACGCGGAGAGTCTGCATAGTCTCTCGAATGGGCCATGGCGTAATGTTTATTCAAGAATATCACATCGACGTGAGGAATCAACTGTAAAATCAGGAATTGGGGATTAATAAAGGACGACAAGGTGCCGAGGAACAATAAAATTCACACCGCTTCGACTCCTTGACGCGCTCGACGTCCGACGTCTAAACTGAACACACAGTGACTACGCCACTTTTTCTCTCTAGCAAGGCCATCCAAGCCTGCAATATTGCTCAAGGTAGTCTTCACTGAACGACCCTCAAAGTGTATCCACTCGAATGGTGCAGGACTGTTTGGGTTTATATTTGTCCGCGGAGGTGGGAGGTAAGGGGTTGATGTGGATGCACGAGGGAGAGAGGCCATTGGTGGGATACCACTCGGAGGGGAAGAAGGATTTGAAGATGGGGCGTTCATCATGGCGTAGTTCTCGGGCACTAGGACTGGTCCCAAAAGTGAGACGAACTCTTCATGAGTGATGTCTGGAAGTGGATTATTATTGATGACAGTACGGGAGTCAGTATCCGCTGGTGGTTCAGAGTTAGAACGTTATAAGGAGGGAATCATACTGACAACCTGCCTGCATGGAAGACCCAGGCACTGGGGACTCCAGCGTTCTCCCATACTTTGCAATAGCGCGTAGTAACCCTTTCGGATTCCAGATCTCGTATGATCATTTGTCCCTCTTCGTTTCCGCCCAAAGGCGCGACCAATATCGCGTCAACATTGGGGAATTGGGCAAGGATAGATAGCAGGGTACTCGCAGATCCGCCTCTTGAGCGCGTAACAGACCTTGCCCGAGTGGCTGACCCTTGCTCAGGGTACGAAGACAACTCGAGTGTGTGCGTCAGGAATAATGTTCCCGATGCAACGATACGAAGCGGTTTGTGGAAGGGAGGGATGAGCGTTTCCTGGGTGTCTCGTCTCAGGCGATTCATGGGTGCCATTCAAGACGTGCCGGATACTTTCCCTGAGATATTTGTAGGTCGTATGTGGAGGTTGGTGGTTGGAATGCATCCTGGCTGCCCTGGCCCAATGATCATTCCATTTATCTCAGGCATCTTGAGCTCAGAAGCATACCCACCCAACCACGTGGTTATCTAATCAGCTAGTTTTTGATCGAAATCTATCCGAAATCTACAGTAGATCTCAACTCTCCAAACCGAAGACGTCCTAATCCGTACTGCGCAGATACCACTAGGCCGGTATATCATCCAGTCAATCGTTCAAACTGACCTTATACCGCGGTATTCCCAGCCACTTCAGGCTCCCAGCCTTACCGCGGAGTGCTGGTTTCTACGGTTCGCCCCATCGGATCCAAGTTCCTAGGTCGAACATGTCCTATTATCACCAAGACAGATCCAGTTATTGGAATGTACCGGGTCCCTCCTCTTACGACAGAAACGACTGGTCTCATGGTTCATACTACTATGACCCACGTGAAGCAGACCTTCCCAGTCGTCCACCTCGGCGTGCATCTCCTCCTCCAAATGCACCGCGACAGCCAAGAGCACATGTGGAATATCGCGAACACGATGACCGGCCTGTGACACCTCCTCCAGCTCAAAAGCCCTCTGACGAGTATCTAGCCTTGGCAAATCAGCCTCCGAGCACCCTCTCCGATAAAGAGAAATCTCGCAAGTTGATCATTCTAGACTTGAATGGTACTCTCGTACATCGCGCTGCTCCTCCTCAACGGCCGAAAAGTAGACATGCTGTGGACGACCGGCCTAGAGACGCTGATGGAAGAGTGCTTCCGCGTACCAGGCCGGTTCACCCACGTCCGTACATGCCTTCGTTCATAAAATACCTATTCGCACCTGAAACGAAAGAGTGGCTCGATGTTATGGTCTGGAGTTCTGCCCAGCCTCACAGCGTCAACGATATGGTCGAGAAGACCTTTGGAAATGCCAAAGATAACTTACTGGCTATATGGGCGCGAGACACCTTCGGGTTGTCGAACGACCTTTACAGTGAGTCTCTTCCGAATTTTACATAACGGATACCGCAATAAAATACTTCGCGCAAAGATCGTAAAGTACAAACATTCAAAGACCTTTCGAAACCATGGTCCTCATTGGCAAGTTCTCAGGAAGAGAAGCGTCCACGAAGAAAATCACTCCCTTCCTCCGAAACATCTTCGCCCCGTTCCTCCGCGCTACCATCTTCGGACCTACCACCTTCATCCACACCGCCATCATCAGCACCTTCGTCTCCGTCATCCAATGTTCACAAGCACTCCGCCTTGACGACCTTGCTCCTGGATGATTCCCCTCGCAAGGCAGAGTTGCAACCTTACAACCACGTCTGTATGTCGGAGTACGACGGCGCAATGCGAGCCAAAGATTTGGAGCTCTTGGAGACTCAGAAAGCGAGAGAGGATGAACGTCGGGAGGCAGCGGAGGCAGAAGCAGCCGCACAAGCGGACGCCGCAGACGCTGATGGCTTATCGCCACCCCCCGAAGGACCAGACGAGGGTTCACCGGCGAATGGAGAAGTTGATTCATCCAAGAAACGAAAACGTCAACGAAAGAAAAAGAGACGTGTGCAACTTCTCGCCAATGCACGTGATCCGGATAGTTTGGGTCCCGACGGTTATGACCCTACGCTACTCGCCGTCGTTGGTATTCTCGATGAGGTTCGAAAGCAGGCAAACGTCGCTGCGTGGATCAAATCTGGGGGTCTGTGGGGACCACCGGAAATTCGTGCTCAGGAGGACCAGGAACGTGCCGCGAAACAGGAACACGAGACCACCGTAGCAGATCCTGCACAAGACGATGCTGACTCTGGCCAAGTTTCATCACCGGGCAGCGACATGTCTCTCGATTCGGAGTATAATGCGAAGCTCGAAGGGAGGAAGGAGAAGAAGCGGCAGAAGATGAAAGAGCGGAGTAGCTCCCAGGGAGACCGTGATACAGCGACAGGCCCTCCGCCACCCATAGACGGTGATGGCGCAAACCAGGAAAGGACGGACGAGACACATGTGTCCAGCACGCCCTCGTTGTGGTTTGAGCATCCCGCCGTTCTTCGTTACTGGGCAACCCGTGGGAAGGACGTCTTGGAGTCGATGCATATACCGGTTGAACATGGTATCGAGAAGTGATACACACGTCGACATCCT
>JSYW01003820.1:0-14791 GCA_000787475.1 Lentinus polychrous
TTATGTGGGCCGCGTCAGACAGTCAGAGCAGGCTCACTAGTACTGAGCTCGGGATAATTTTATATAGACTCTAAATCTCTAAGAAGAAACCTGCATTTCCATTTATAGCTATGTGTGTCCCAAAACGGCAAAGGCTTGAGGAAGCTTTGGGACCATGCACGCTTAGTTGTAGGACGACCAATCAGCACCCTGCCATTTCATCCACGTCCATAGGCTATAGGTAGATATTGATCGATCCACTTGATTCATATATACTAGACGTGCAAGCCCAAATGCATTCGCAATACTATCTATCGACACGCGAGAGAGTAAGTAAGAAGTGAGGAAAGAGAACAGGAGAAACTGGTTGATACAGATTTCTACGAGGGGCGAGCGATACATGGTACAGTTGAAGAAAGAAAGAAGAAAAAAGAAAGAGTAAGTAAGTACCCCAAGAAAATAGGAGGAGAGCTCAGAGGAATAAGACGAGCTCGAGGGACGTGAAAGAAAAAAGAGAAAGAGAAGAGGGAGAAATAAATTATGCATGTGAAACATAAGTCCGAATGTGATTGAGGAGGACGTAAAGTGCACGACGGCATCGTGAAGAGTCGTCAAGGTACGTCTTACGAGCAGACCAGTCGTGATGGTCGTGATGCGGTGTGTGGAGCCCTCCACAGGAAGTATGGGTACGGCCCCGTCGGGCAGAGCTCAGCCTGCGAGCAGGGATGAACTAGTCGTGCTGCAAGGAAGAGGGGTGAACACCAACGGCTTCGGAAAAGAAAAAGAAAGGAAGGAGACGTACAATATAGAGAAATCAAAACCAGAGATGTGTCTGAGCAACTCAGTGAACGGAGGAGGAGGAAGACGATCGGGTGTAGTTCCTGACGAACTCAAATTGGGGACCCGTCTCGGGACTGCACGGGAATCGTTTATACTTCTCAACCGACTTCCATTCATCCGCAATCATCCTCAACGCGTCCTCACCGTCTTTAGCAACACCAGATTCGACCAACCAGCAACCGACGACGAGACCTGTTCGTCCGATCCCGCCTCTACAGTGTACAGCTGCGATCCGACCTCTCGTCTCACATTCCCTGAGCACCGCGAGGATCTCGCGAACAAACTCTACGCTCTCGGGTAGACTGCGGTCTCTGATAGGGAAGTTGTAGTATTCGACCTCTGTAGGGTCGATTCCGAGTAAGGCGCAGCGAGAGGCGAGGTGGGGGAAGTACGGGAACAGCTCGTGCGGTTCGGTCAAATCAATGAAGGTGCGGACACCCGTCAGAAGCAACGCATCCAGTTTCTGCTTTGTCTGTTTACGCTCTATTTGCGTCGGGGTGAGTGGACAATAGGGGAACTCGCATGCGACGAGGTTGGGGGTGGCCCAGTACGAGTTTGGGATCGGTCGTTGCAGCTGGCGACGGAGGCTTTTGTGGGACTTTGTGAGAGACCCGCGGCGAGAAGAGGTGGAGGCCGTTGGGCTGGTCTGGCATAAAACAGACATGATTGTTGATAACTTTGTTTGAGTTGAATGTTATTGCTTTTGCGAGTGAATGAAAGTGAATAAGGGGTGGCTAGGAGTGCAACCGGTGCACTCTTGTGGTATATAAACGAGGAGAGCCTGGAAGCGTTGGCGCCCAGCCTCCATGGTCCCGCCGAGGCCCAGACATGCACGCACCGCCACAAACGCCGCGTTGCCATCCTCAACGCTTTGCCATTTGTTTCGTCCACAACCTATGTTGTTCGTCCAACTGTCAAAAGTTTGCCTTTGCTCGCCATCCATTTGTTTCTCTCTCCCTGACGTTGACGACCGGTACTTTTTTCATTGATTCGAGTCTATTTATCTTGCGAGGACAAGTGGTGGACTCCCGAAAGACAAATTCCCTAGGCCTCTCGGCGGCGGATCTTGTATACGCCAATCTTCTTCATATAGGGGCCGCCAAACATCCTATGATGACTCGATAAGCCCATTGACTTGGACGCTTCGCCATGCATGGAAGACGTGCCGTTAGGAACGTGCAAAGGCTTGTCCGCAGACCTTCGGAAGGACAACACCTCCAACAGGCCTCTCCGTTGGCCACGGTCGCCTCATCCATATGGGTTGCGAGTCTATTTGACACTTGGTCGTCTGGCCCATCATGATTGCTCATCCTGGATGATACCACTCTGGACGACCATAATGCGGAATTGGTAACTCGACGCTCTCAATCTTGGCAGAATATAGAAGTAACGGCGTCTCAGACTTGTCCACGAATATCGGGGTTCAACACCACTTTGTTGCGCAGATGAATTGCTATTGGCTCTCCGGCCTCTTTTGCACGTTGACGCGGCGAGTATTATCTTGCTTATCATGCACGTTGAACGTGCATGTATCGCGTTGGCCGTTGCGTTGCTCCGTCGAGATCACGGCGTATGACATACGCCGCCATACCACGGCAGTTACTCTATCATATACCCTTGGATTTTCTCGATGCCTCGTTCTGTCGCACATCTCTCCCGTGCAGCTCCTACTCCAATCGCAGAGCTATCTGCTGCCTATCTGGGTGATACTTTGCGAAACGACGATAACGAATTACTCGGGAGGTATGGAGTCCCTGTTAGCTTCTGCTTCGGACCATGCTTAACTGCATTGCCAATTCCTTTCTGTGCTGGAACCGACCCGATGTTCCAGTCATGACCTCTCTCTTTACCGGACCGAGTTGCGTTTGTAGAGGAGGAGCGAATCCGCATTATACCGGGTCTTCTCCTTGTTCGGTGAGACTAGTACTCTCGGACACTCGCGCTGAACATCCTTCGGAGGTCAATATTCATTGAAATATGGCAATTGTCAATAGTCAACAAATGCCAGACACGTCTGGTCCGGCCCCCAATTGTAACGGGAGCGCGAAGACCTGGAGCTCGCATGCGAGAATCCTCTACTGTTCCTCCTTCCAAGCAAGCATTCGAGGCTAACTGTCAGACAGACATCCGAGGCACGAGGACTATACTTGTCTGTCCCGTCTGACCAGGCTAACCACGAATATCGAGTACAGTACGTTCTGGTTAGAGATTCGAATTCATTGCCTCAGCCTCTAACGCTCATCGAATGTCAGTTGTTCCCCGCGCAAGGTCTCAGAGATTCGATTTCAATGCCGATACCGGGGTGGTTCCGTGTTAATCGAGCCCGAGGGTGCCGGAATGCTGTCGATCGAAATTCGTGACGGAATACAGCATGAACGCGAGGATTCACTGCCGAAGGTTATGGATAGGCAGCGAGGGCGAGTTAGAGCGTAACAACCTTGTATTCAGGTAGACTGTAGTACCGTAGACTTGCAAGATTTCGAGCGTACGTCGCGGCCTGGGAAGTCACGTGATGGCGTGTAAACGCCCATACATGCCAAGGCGAAGGCAACATCTTTTTCGATTTTCCTTCAACTGATCGAAAGGTCTCTGTGAACTATTCCCGTGTATTTGTCTCCCCTTCCGACAAATCCAATCCCTCCTTTGGCCATCTCATCAAATATCCCGCAAGCAACTGACAATTCACAAATGTCCCACCACTCCAATTCGAGTGACGACGAAGCACCGGAGGCATTCACCTTCGACTCTCAAAAGAAGGCAGTAAAAGGGCAAGATGAGGCTGTTCAGAGATACGCTGCTGAGTTGAAGCGGAAGGAGAGGGAGAAGAATAGGGCGAGGGATCGTGCGTTGAAAGAGCGCGCTCAGAGTAAGAAGAGCACGAAACGAGATTTCGTGCAGGGTAGTAGTGGGAGTGATGGAGAGCCCGGGGAAGGTGAGGGAAAAGGGTCGAGTGATGGAAATAGGCCAAAGGATGATTTGGAGGCTAGGATGGAGAGAGCGATGAGGGAGGCGGCGGAAGAGTCTGATTCGGACGTAGGCGTTCCAGAGGCTATGGACGACGACGAGGATGAGGAGTTTAGAGGGATTGGATCTGATCCTGAAGGCAGCGAAGACAACGTTGATTCCGACATGAAAGAAGACGAGGAGGAAGATGAGGACGACGAACACGACGATATGTCTGAAGAAGAAGAAGAAGAAGAAGAAGAGACATCTCGTACTCGACCTTCCAAAAAGCAAAAGACAAATTACCTTCCAGACCATCTCTTCCAGTCCGCCTTTGCGCAAGCTCAAAAGACGTCTTCGAATCTAACCAAACGGAAAGCGTCGACGAAGAAACAAGACGCTACAGCCAAGAAGCGGAAACGGCCAAGAAAGAATAACAAGGATCTCGTCGTTGGGTATGTCCCATGCTATGTCCCATCCACTTTTACTTTGAAACCATTAGCTTGAGATCCTATGCTCATGTTCATACAACCTGATCTAGTTCTCGTACTATCCGTACCGTTGCCAAATCGTCCACTACCGCAACCATCCCCTCCGGGATAAAAGCACCAAAAGGTGCCAAGAAATTCCTGGCGCAGAATCTGAACCTGAAAGGTAAACCAGGCAAGACGAAAGCGAAAGGTTGGGAACGTAGACCAGGTATGTTCGCTTGATAAAACTATGAGTTCCCCACGTTGAAGAGAGGCTTACTATGTACTATGTACACCCTTTCATAGCAAATCTCGGTGTTATGCGTCGAAGTGGTCCAGCAGCTCACTTTGCCCGAGATTCATGAACCCCCAATCCTTTGATGCTCCCTCTACACATGTCGAAACGATCCTGGGGTGCGTGCTTTTGAATGCTCACTCTCAGCACCTTAGTCGCAATCTCTGTATTGATTCGGTCTACGAAAAATACATCCGAGACGACCACATTTTTTGTCTACACGTTACGGGGAATGGGGAAGGGGAGGAGATTGTTCCCTACGATGCATAATGAGGCTATTGTACAAGGGGGGTTTGACAAGTCTCAGTTACACACAGCAGGTGCGAATAGGCGATATCTCAGTCGTTCAACAGGGAAGAGAAAAAAACAGCAAGAACAACAACGTTCAATTCGTGAGTCATCGGAAAGCAGAGTAAGAAAAAAAAATAGAGCTAGTCGTTAGAAACAGAGGGGTCATTTGTCGTCGTCGTCATAAAGAGAAGTCGTGCTCGAACGTTGAAACGGCTAAACGTTTCGTGTGTTGGGGATACGTGAGCAGAGCATGAACGGGAGAGAGACGTCAACACGTTAACTGATACGTAAAGCAAGGAAATCGATCGTGAAATGGTTTGCCGTGAACAAGAAAACAGGACACGTAGACGGGATACATCAAACCGCAAGCAGAAGATGGGAGCACGTCGACGTGAGAAGATATGTGTGGGGTTTCTTATTATATTCGAACAAGCAAGGAGTTATTGCGAAACAGCGAGGAGAGATGAGATAGCAAGCAGGGGCGGCATAGATCAATAGGCATAGCATAGGGACTGTTGAGATGCTCTTCCCTCGTCCAGAGCTTCGAGTCTGCAAGGGGCCAGACGAGCTCCGGACGCTTGAGGAGGTACGGAGCGATATGGATGGGTTATGTCGTATGTATGAGTTGATTCGTGTTTGAAGTTTCTTATACTCTGGCTGCGGCAGCCCGAGCAGGGGTAGGCCGTCCGCGAGGTCGAGGACGAGAGATCCTGAGTGAATCGCCAGGACTGTAACCAGAGCTTAGGCGGACATAGACGAGAGGTGAGAGAAATGGGTACTCACGTCATCAGCATTCCTTGACTAACGTTCTCCTTCTGATCACTGGAGCTGGACTTTCCGGTGCTACGCTTCGACCACCCGAGAGCGGTTCGCCTTGCACTTGACGTGACGCGAGGACGGATAGGGAGATTGACATTGTTCTTCTCCGCCTTTTGAGGTTTCTCAGCCGGTACGCTCGGCACGTTCAACGGCTTATCGAGTTTGACAGCAAAGGGAGAGAAAGGCTTGACATCGATCGCAGGCGGAGGAGAGAGGACATTGACGTTGGTGTTCATGCTTACATCCTTGAGCGGTGCAAACATCGACAAGTCACTAGGCAACGCAAATGGCTTGCTGGCGGAAAAGTCGTCGAATGCACTGGATGTCTTGGTCGAGCGAGTGCGATCCGGAGAGACAGTTGACTTGAGTGACCGAAGAGGGTAAGGAGAGGCCCTGGAGGAGGTCCGGGAGCGGACACGATGAGGACGGAGTTCGGACGGCAGAGGACCATAGTTCTTCTGCGAATGCTCCAGCATGGCTTGCATCCCTCCTCTGTCTCTCGGTGGGTCAAAGGCTACAGAGTATGATATTCAATGAGATGTATCACAAGGTAAAAGGAAAGAGCTCACATTGTACCGCGAAGAGGGAGAACGGAGTATCGAGCCACATGCGCCTGCTCTCAGTGACAGTCTCTTGCGCCTCATCTCGCAGGGCAAAGTACCGTCGAAGTCCAACAATACCGCGTTCATCGTCCCAGTCCTCGCTAGCGGCAAGGGATTGAGTATCACTGTCGACAATGTACACAGAGTCGTGCTGAATGGTCGACGTCATGATCTCCTTGGTGACACTAGTAGGAACAGATTGCTTGGCCGGGGACGGCGAGTTCGACAGGACATATGATTCCTCTTGAATGGTTTCATAGACCGAAGACCGGGACATGTGTGCTTGCGAGATACGTCGACGATGGCCAGCACCACGTGCGCGAGCACGGGCACGGGCACCAGCAATACCACTAGCAGGACGGGTGCATCCGATGAGCAGAGTGTTCAGGTGGTTCACGTCGATGCTGGACTCGGAACCGCCAGAGATGGAGGAGCCGTCGGAGGATGATAGCGGAGGCGTCTCAGCGCCGGAGCTCGATGTCGTGACAGTACTAGAGCGCGAGCGTGAGGCGGGCCCCGGACGGCTGAAGACTCGGGTAGAGCGTACTACAGGGACGTCAGCGGTGAGAGACAACATAAAGCAACATAAAGCCTTGAATACTCACAAGACTCCAGGATATCTTCTCCTTGGGCAATCAGCGCACTGTCCTCAAGACTCTGTCGCTCGAGCAAACCCTTTCTAGCCATGATCATGCGTTCACCGCCGAATTGCTGAGAAGAGCTGGACGCGATGGAAGGTTTCTCGAGCAGCCTTGTCGCCTTTGCAGGCGTGTCCTTCTCTTCCGGAATGGGTGGAACGGGCTCCTGGATGTCATCAAACCTCAAAACGCGACCAACGTTCCGGAGGGTTTGCTTTCGCATCTCCATGCCCATCTTGACACAGGGCGAGGCCTCGATGAGGGAATCTACAGACCGACGACGAACGTGACCACCGCCGATCATCTACACGAAATCAGTCAATTGAACAACGAGATCGGACACATGGGTACATACAGTGATCATTGTATCGTCTTCCCTGGGCGCAGTATGATTGCTGGCGACGCTCATCATCGAGATGGGACGGTAGCGATTACGCTTCATGAATGTATCGGGATCAACGTGCGAACCGTCATTCCCGAAGACAGACTCGTCCGAGCTATATGAGCTCCTGTATCCAGTCTTCTCGAAGATGGAGTCGGTACCGAGAGACGTGCGATTGGGATACACGTTGCCAGTCTCATCCATGATGGAGTCATACGATGATCGGTAGTCTTCCTTGGTTCCTGAACGGAGACTCTCCGGAGGGGACGCGGAAATGGCGGTCAGTGGCATTCCATAGTCTCGGTCGAACATTTTGTCTCCAATTCCGGGACGCCCGAGTCGCATAGCGTCGAACTCACTACCAACGGAGTCGACGGAAGGGTCATGTCGGTGGCGAGCCCAGCTCGAGCGATTGATGTACGAGGCCATACTCCCGCTCGAGTCATTGCGGCGATGATGAGCACCGAAACTCTTGTTATAGATGCTAACGGGTGGAGCGTTGGATGCGACCGACATGTTGGACTCGCCGCGACGATGACTGCGACGAATATTGGACCCTTGAGAGGACATTCCAGGAGCGGCGCGGAAATAGAAGCTGGAGGCATCGCTGTCCACGCGCTGTCGACGAACGTCCCTGCGAATGAACGAGAACGTGTCGTCAACGGTCATTGACATTGACATATCCTCTGAGGGGGGACGGCTTGGGCCATAACCGAAGGGATCCGTGGAGCCATAATGTAGGACAGCGCCGTAGGACGAAACCGAAGCAATGCTGTAGAAGGACTCAAATCTGCGATGTGATATGCGAGAATTGGAATTGTTGGCACCAGGAGGAGGGTAGAAGGCAGGCCTATCAGGCGGGAACTCGAATCCTCTCCTCACCTCATCGAAAGAGTCGAATCCAGTGAAGCTTGCGGCCGAAGTAGACCTAGAGTGCGACGATGTTGCAGAGATGTGAGAATTCTCTTTGGTGTATCTCCTTGAGCTGGTATCAGAGTTGCAACGCGCGCGAATAGCAGGTCCTTCCAAATCTACAGCCTGTGCCAAAATGGAACGCATGACGGAGTCGTCCTCTAGGCTGACAGACGCTGAGTGCGAGCGGTAGTGATGCGGAGGGGGGAGGATGTCCGACAAGGTCAACGGCTTCGGGTGTTCGTCGTTCTCGGGAACTGGAGGCGGGACGGAAGGCTTGCCACCGAATCTGAAGTTGACGTCGAGTTGACCGTCCGACGCCTTGGAGCGCATGGAGCCATTGCTGCGTCTCATTTCAGGCAAAGGTCGGCACATGTCATCTTCACACTCGGCCAGCAGATGTTCGAGAGTATCAGTAGAAGCGGCGGAATTCCTGTAGCTGGGGTCCATGATCGAATCCTCTTCGAGCGTTGTCGTGATCTCGGGGTCAGATACACTCCTAGGGGCGATATCTTCGGACGGAGGAGCGCGGAACTGGGGTGGGAGGGCGGGAAGAGGAGGAGCAGTCACCTTGAGTAGTCCATCGTCGAAACCAAGTTCGATACGCGCAGGTGTACGGAACGCATTCTCGAGCTGCTCGACAAAACTACGCCGATCAGAACCACCAGACTCATTCAATTTCTGCAGTTCACCCGTGAAGTCAAATGATTTCTTGGTATCGTCCTCGGAAGAAGAGCCGTTGTCACCGTCCATGTCGATATCGTCGATGTCGGCATGGTTAGCCTGGTCGTCAATAAGTTGTGCGCGGAAGACGGGAACTTCGGGCTGCTCATGCTCGTTGTCGACCTCGCCAGCTGAGACACTGACGGGGAGAGAGTCGGGTTCGGCCATGGGAGACGATGGGGCAGACGTCTCAATACGGAAGGAAATCGTATCTTCGAAATGTCTGATGAACTCCTCATCACCCTTTGCACCGAGTATGCCTTGCAATTCATCGGGGACGTCCGAATCAGGATCTTCAGGATCGAGAGGTGAGACATTCTCCTCTACTTCGCCCAATGTGCCAGACATTGCCAAAGAGTGTCGAACCTCGGGGTCGATGAACAGACCTGCATCGCGAATACTGAACTTGCTCTCCTTACGTCCCATGGCAGAGACAATGGAGCCGGACCGAATATGCCCGGCACCTCCGCTCGCGCTCTTTGTCTTGGATGCGGGAGTGGGTGAGGGTGCAACTGATTCATCATAATCAACCACGTCGGATGCTTCCACTCCCACCTTAGATGCCTTCTGTGAGTCAGAGCCGAAGGTACGAGATGATGGTTGGGAGACTGGGTTCACGGGAGGAGTGGTAGATGTCAATGAGTCGGGAGAGCTTCTCAACATAGGGGAGACTTTACGCTTTGCGGGCTGAAGAGGTTGGAAAACTGGAGGAGGGTCGGACGGGAGTGGCGTAAGCGTACGCTTGTGAGTTGGGCGGAATGTGTCTGCCGTAGGACGAGCAGAGAACTTCTTCGGAGAGACTTTCCAATCCAACTCCTCCCATGGGACGATCTGTTGGCCAATGAGCTTAGCGCGTTCCTCGGAGACGGGCGCAGGCATAGTCCGACCCTGCTGCTGCTGTTGAGAGAGCGCGTACTGCCTGAGCGAACCAATGGATGCGATACTGCCCCGAGCGAGGGACTGTCCGCCTCGAACCGTGCGTGCCCTGAGGGGACTCTCATCCGCAGCGTTGAGCCGAGAAGGCGAGTCGAATGCACGAAGGGGCGATCTCTTCATAGGCGATCCATTGCTGCTCGCAGGAGTCGCCTCCAGATCCAAGCGATTGATGAGCGAAGCGAGGTCGTTTGTTGCAGCGTCGAGGATGGACATGACACCTGTAGCTACACTTTAGTGATCGCTTTCAGGTTCTCACAATGAGATTGGAACATACCATCACTTTCTTCATGAATACCCTGGGGTCTTGCCTTACCCAAGAGTTGCTCAGAAACGGGTCTGGGGCGAGCTCTCTTGACAGGAGTCTCCACGACGGACTCTTCCGCGATAGGCTCGTGCCCATCAGCAGTAGCCTCCTCGACATTCACAACCGGACCTATCCTGGTAGAAGATGTCCTAGAAGTGTCCGAGACAACGGAGGAAGGTCTCTCGGTCTGCGGTTCAACCATTGCTTCGGGGAAGATCTCCGAGATGGGTGTCCGTCGTCTAGCTTCAGAGCTCCGACGGCTCTCTCTCGATGTCCTCCTTGTTCCAGCGGCCGCTCCATTATTGGAAGCAGTGGAAGCGGCGCTCTCGCGTTTAGCCCTCCTCTCCTTGCGTTGCGCTTCTTTGGTGTTCTGCAATTTCTCCTCGTCCCATCGTACACTGACGACGGAACTGGTAGACGAACGTGCAGACCGACCGGAGAATGCTGAGATGCCGGATGCGGTAGACGGAGGTCGGAGGGATGACCCACTCGAGAGGACTGAAGATGGTCTGCCCGCGATACCGTTCATGAGGTGCGCAGAGTCAACCGAGAGTCGGCTCGTTGGTGCGGGAACTGCAGGGGGAGGAGCTGATGCGGTGGATGAAGACGACGAGATATTGCGAACGGTGCCAAGGCGTAATGTGGATGGAAGGCCCAGTCCAAGCATGCTCTGCTTCTTCTTCATTGTCTCCTTGGGCTTTGGCTGAATAGGGCTCGCGTGCACGCTCAACGTGCCAGCTTCGAAACTACTACCCGAGTTACGGATAGTCTTCTCTTTCTTCTCTTTCTCCTTCTTGCTCTTCTTCTTCGTCTTCTTATCTTCTTTCGTCGTAGTCGTGTTATCGTTGAGAATTGTCGTGCCAGTCGTATTGTTCGTAGCGTTAGTAGAATTAGCGTCGTTTGCGCCGTCGTTGTTTGCGTTGCCTTCCTTAGCGGTGCCGGATAGGGTCGCCCAGCTCTTCATGCGAGCGATAGAGCGCATAGAGCGCATCGCGCGGAGAGCGATGGATCCGTTGTTGGATGAAGCATTGGCGGGTGGGACAAGGAGGTTATTGTTGGTCGCCTGGGTAGGTGTATCGAGGACAACGGTGTTGGTAGATCTCACGGAGTCCTTGGGGTCTCCACCGGACAGGAGGAGACTGGGTCCAAGCGAGTTGAAACGTGCTCGAGTCTCTACCGGCCTCAAAGGCTCAGGAGCTGTAATGCAAAATGTTAGCGTTTACTCCTTTCCGTGCACGAAAGAATGTGTCGCTTACTCTTGGACCGCGAAGGGACCTCGCGTTCCTTCTCAGCCGCCTTCTGCTTAGAGTCCTTGCGGCCTCTCCCGATGCTCCACCACTTCTGGTTCTCGTCTGTCTTTACCTTCAGCAGATTGTCTGAAGGAGCAGGCTTTGCCTTCGGAGGCGGAGCGGGAGCGCCAGCAGCGGGGATATTTGTTACTTCGCCCAACGCCCCCCAGCCCATTCCGTCCAAGCCCAAACGCGACTTCTTCTTCTTTACCACCACAATCTCTCCCAAGTCGGGATCATCCGCATGATCAACATAGATTTCGAAACCTTTGCCGGTGGACGATCCAGCATTGGCATTGGCACCGACACGTCTGACCACATCGGAGAAGTCTTTGTTGGCCTTGTCCTTTGCCTTGGCGTTGCCTCCTCCTCCGAGGAGCGCGAGTTTGGACTTTTTGGGAACAAGACGTTTCCGCGGAGCCTCCGTGTCACGGTCACGTGGTGCGAGAGGCGATGAGGCGAACGGGGCCACGGATGCAAGAGAGTGGTTGGGATCGGTAGACGAACCTGAAGCAGAGGGTGTTGCAGATATCAGCCTGATTGTTGGCTGTGGAGGGGTAGCTTGGGGAGCAGAAGAGCCGGCGGCCTGCGTCCGGGACAAGATAGGCAACGTGTTGCGCATCGTTGGCATGGTGGTCAGTGAATATGAGAATGAAACTTGAGGTTTGCGTCAAAAGTAGTCGTCAACAAAATCGAAAGAAACGTGAAATGTCGTATGTACAGCGAAAGCGAGATGCAAAGCGTGAGATGTTGAACTTGCGGATCGCAGCTGATACAGAATCTTGAGGACCGAAAACGCGTCGAATGGTCGTGCGTTGCGTGTCGTAGAGAGCGTATAGCTCGTCAATGCGTTACTTGCTGTTGTTATAGCGAAGATCTTGCGTTGTGGATTGATTGAATGTATTTCTTGTGGCCTGCCAATGACACCAACAAAGCGGTAAGCACATTTACACGGAAGGATCATGCCCTTTGCGAACCAAGCTTTCCATTCAACACACTTTCCGACACCTCCACCTCACCCCGTGGACAAAGACACCAAGAGCTTGGTCTTGCTGAGACGTTTGTGAGTCGACGAAGAGGAGAAGAGGGTGGTTTCGGCGCTTGTACACTCGAACATGCATCACTGCCGCTAGACGCTGGTTGTTTGGTCTTGTGGGCGTCGGCAGGCAGGAGCAAACAAAGCAAGCCTGTAAGCGGGAAATATGTTGGAGGGGAAGACATAACACATTCTAACCCTCGATTCTCAATATACCCAGATTTCTTCCTCCTATACCCATTGAAGGCAGCCAGTCGGATTCTCTGAATTCCGCCGTTGTCCAGTCGATTCCACGAACCGCTACGAACCGCCAAACGTCTCCCTCCGACGGTCCCTAAATCTATCCACTGTGTTCCGGTGAGTCACATTGTCTTTCTCAGTGGCGAGTACCCGGACTAACATATTGTTCAGATTCTCGGTGGCACTACTTAATCTGGTCCATCACCAGAGGGTGGCCTCAGAAAACACGCGTGGCCATTGTGTCCCCATTGCCCACCGGCTTTGGCTGATCAAACTTCAGCTTCGGTCGCGACCAGATAGGACACTGCGCTCATCGTGAGAAATTCATTTTCTCAAATCTCATTGTCCCCGCTGACTAACGACATGATTTACCATGCCTCGTTGTCTCGTTTTCGCTTACTCCTCCGCCTACACAATTTACCGAACCAGATCTGGGTAGGTGGCCATTCGTTCATTTCGCCGAGTCTTTATTCTCTGGACCACTGACGACTGCCTTTCCGTTTCAGATTTGAAGTCCGTCCTCCATACAACGGGTACTTAAGTTGGTTCGTATACTCAGCTCGCTCTCTCCCACCTTCGCTGTTACGATAACGTACTCACTCTGTGCAACACCATGTCTTCTATAGATCCTTCCCCCCCTGCTCCTCCTCCTCCCTCTGCTTCTGTTCCTTCTCCTTCTCCCTCCCCTCTCTTTCCTCCCCCTGCTCCTTCTGCTCCCGGTGCCCACGTACCATACGTTCAAGGTTCAACCGCCTCCCGTCTTAACACCAAAGCCCGCGGAATCGCCGTCGCAACTGCCCGCTTTCGCGCTGAACTCGCCCGTGAAATGGACTCACGCACGGAACGTGACATCAAATACGATGTATTCATGAAAACCTTCGTCAAACCAGGAATGGTTAAGCCATCCGACGAAGAAGAGATCAAGGAACTTCTGCAACACGTCCAACCAATCCTGGACAGCATGGATATGGAGTCAATCAAGAAAGAAACAGACATATATCCGTATCTAGTAAGCCACTCCTCCTTCTTCAGTACGTTGACACGTCGTTAACCACGCCATCTTATAGGTCAAGCTCTTTCTCGCAATAATTGCCTTTCTCTGTAAACGCGCGACCGACCCTGAAAGGAAACGCGTCGCAAATTGTCTTCGCGCGTTCATCACGGCCCATCACGGCCAGGGCAAGGACAAGCACGATTCGATGGCTGACCTCAGCTTCTACGATATGTCGCGCACCCCACACGACGCCTTGTCTATCGAACCTCGAGGCAAACGCTCAAAGAAGAAGTCATCCGAGACGGAGGCTGCGTCTGCCTCCTCTCCCATCTCCACCGCTGACACGCCTGACTTGTTCAACCGTGTCGACAGTGTTGATGACATTGATCGCGCTGCTACTTCCCCTCCTCCCAGCCAGCCGCCATCGCCATCGCCAGAACCAGACGCTGCTACCACCGAACCCCCTGCAGAAGAGGACGACCTCGTTACGCTTGCACGATGCCTATATGACTTCGTTCGCATGCTTGTCGAAGTCAAGTTCTCTGTCGATATTTATGGCTCTCAGAAGGACGACGACAGCCTCATGTCGGAAAATCCGAACGCAATATATGGCCGGGGCCAAACCGCCGAGTACGTTGGCGAGATAATGGAACGTCAGCACCGTTCGTTCGCCTATAGCCTCTACATCTATAGGGACGAGTTTAGCATCCAAATCTGGGACCATAACGGCATGGTCATGTCCTCCTACGAGAACTACAAGAAGGATCCAATCAAGCTGGTCCGCTTCCTGTATTACTTCGTTCAGATGTCTGATGAGCAAGTTGGATATGACCCTACTGTCGCGATCGAGAATCTGGACTCCCCATCGGTGCAGGCGATGAAAGCCAAGGTCGCGCATGAAGACTTCGACCGGTATCCGAGCCCTATCCAGAATCTCATTAAGGAGGCTATGAAAGTCGTCCTCAGTCCCAAGGACTTCGCCAAGGGCGAGCAGCAGACACATATCTTCAGAGTCGGAGTCCCGGAGAAACACGTCGAAGAGCCCCTTGGTCATCTCCCCATGAAGTACTTCCTCATCGGACGCCGACTCTCGAGTTC
>JSYW01003823.1:0-18478 GCA_000787475.1 Lentinus polychrous
GAGGGGCTTGAACGCAGTGAATCGGAACTGGCAGTGAACCGATTGCAGATCTAGGCAACAGTGCTATGGTCATGCGACCTCCCCCCCTGACCGTGCTGCTCTGCTTCTCAGTTGTCGGTGTAATGAACACCGGTCGATATGAAGCTCTGACGGCATCGGAGAAGCGATACCCATGGGTTGGCATATAGTCCATGGATTACTTATGCCTATCAATAGAAACTTGAACCCGTTCTCGTACGTCCCTAGCCCATCCGAGCTTCGTCATAAAGGGGAGGGAACGCGGCCACATAGCATGCGCAGAGCCCCTTCTTCTTGTGTGAACAAGATCGGATAGAGGTATTCGCACTGACTGTTGTGCTGGCTGTACTACTTCACAACATCACCTAAATCACCACCATTGACGACTGGTGTGATTAATCGAACATGTTTCTGACAGAATATTTTGCACACCGTCGGGCATGGTGATATCATCTTTGAACCATCGCTCGAATTTGGTCTGATAGAATGTCATTGCGACCTACAGTGCTGCAAAGCAAGATGAACGACGAGCCCGCATCCAGAGCTTGGGCCCGGAATTCCATACCCCCTTATCCTCATCTGACAAGCTCATCTTGCAACAACCCGTCGCAATCACAGTATCCAACGTAAAGAATGGGACGTTGGACCCTGTAGACGTGTTGACCGCTTTCAGCAAGAAAGCCCTGAAGGCACACGAGGCTACGAATTGCCTCACGGAGATCCTCATCTCGAAAGCGATTGAATGGGCAAGGAATTGCAACAAGGATGGACCCCTCGCCGGGATGCCCGTCAGCTTGAAGGATACTGCTGCCGTTGCCGGTTTCGACGCTTGCATAGGGTACTCTGCGTGGACGTTCAAACCTATGCAGAAAGACTCGGCCCTTGTTCGGTTGCTCAAGGACGCTGGTGCAGTTCCATTCGTCAAGACCAATATTCCTATCACCCTTCTCTCGTTCGAATCTACCAATGACGTGTTTGGAAGAACCTCAAACCCTCATGGGAAGGGCTACTCCCCCGGTGGCTCAACGGGGGGTGAAGCCGCCTTGTTGGCACATGGTGGTTCTCGAATTGGCATTGGAACGGACGTCGCAGGCTCTGTGCGTGCTCCAGCGTAAGCGATAGCATGTCTTCCGGATGCCATTATGAAGACTCACTGAAGCATTCGCATTCCCTTTAGGCACTACTCGGGAATCTATACGATAAAAGCCTCTATGCATAGATTCTTGAAGGCAGGCAATCCGACTAGTATTCCTGGCCAGATTGGTATCCCTGCTGTCTATTCTCCAATGACCAGAACTTTGGAGGATCTGGAGACGTTCTGGAAGGCCGTTGTTAGTATGAAACCTTGGGAGTACGACTACTCGGTATGCTGTTATATGGGCAAGTTCGAGGAAGGCATTGATCCCCGTCCTCTAGTGTGTTCCCCTTCCATGGCGAGAAGTTGATTTGAAGGGCAAGAAACTGAAGTTCGGCGTCATTTGGGATGATGGTTTGTCCTACGTAACGAGCATGTCTCTTCTATCTGCTCATGTGCGCAACATGTAGGAGTCATTGTCCCTTCCCCTGCTTGCCGCAGAGCCCTAGAAGAGGTCGTTTCCGCTCTCGAATCTAAGGGCCACGAAGTCGTAGAGATGTAATTTCTTCTCTCTACTGCATCTTAACTGCCGACTTACAGCTTCACTCTCCAGAGATCCCCCTAGTCCCTACGAAGCTCTCAAGTTCGGCTCCCAACTTTTGCTTGCGGATGCTGGTAAGTGCCATCCCGGTAAGAAAGAACAGCTGTTGACATCCTCTTCCATAGGTAAGATCGCAGAGAAGCCTATACGGCCTGGAGAGTTCAACGACCCTGGTTTCGTCACCGCAATTCGAGGTCTGCGATATCCCAAGATACTGAAGAAACTCTACGCCTGGTATCTTCGGGTACATCCGTCGGGACGAGCTTTACGCAGGGCTAGTTGAAGGCTGGCACGAAAAGAGTGTCGAAGAATACTACGGTTTGGTTGCCCAGCGAGAAGCCTATCGCTCTAGCTGGTTCGACATGTGGAACGAGGAGAAGCTGGATTTCGTCTTGACTGTCCCGAACGCATTGCCCGCGGTTCCTCACGGAGGGATGAAACAGGGATTCAAGACCTGTGGCTATACGTTCTTGTTCAACGTGGTACGTCGCCCCTTTGGATGATTTGCTGCCATGATGGCCCTCATGCTGACGATAACCTGGACAGCTCGACTATTCCGCAGGCGTACTGCCCATAACACATGTTGATCGTGACTTGGATCACCTTGCTTTCTTCACGCCAAGAAACAAGATTGAGGCGGAGGCGTATCGGATGTACGATGCGAAAGCAATGCATGGACTGCCTATAGGTGTCCAGGTTGTGGGGAGGAGACTGCAGGAGGAGCACGTGCTTGAAGCCATGAAGATCATTGAGGGATCGCTGAAGGAGGCCGGAAAGGCTTACAATCTTTTGCAAGTGGACTGAATTTACGACATTCTGGTTTGTCTTCATCGAACTGTGCTTGGATATCTTTTTGTGCTCAGAGTTGAATTGACTGCGGCCACCGCCTTTCGCAGCGGGCTTGGCTGGCTGTACTGCGCGCCCGAGAGTATAAATACGGAAACAGACGTCACTGGTCATCTAGATCTGATATACTCCCTTCACAACACTTCTACTGCATACTTTACGACTTTGTACTCTACTCTCACCAGCTTTACGATGGAAGCTCTTCGACTACGTAAAAAATACCCAGAGGTCTCTCAAGATGAGATGTTTGATCTCATAAATCGCTTCAAGTATGCATTTGCCGTGAACGCGCCCAGTCTTTGGATATCGAGCTTACTGTTTGTCATTGCAGTGCGATCACGACAGACACCCCTGGACGAGTGGACAAGAACAAGGTGCTTCAAGTTCTGCAGGCCAATGGAGAATCCTACGATAAGGCGCGAGAGACGTTGAAGCATGTCAGTGTCGACGCAAGTGGCAAAGTCGAGTTGGAGGATTGGGTAGAGGTAAGCGGCAATCCTGCAAGTCCCTCGCGTCCCCCTTACTGAATCGATGCCCTAGTTGAATGTGAAGCTACGGCAACAAGCAGCGGCACCTGTTCACAAAGCTGGCAAAGTGATGGTGTCTGGCTCCAACGCAAATATCAGCCATACTATCAATCAGGATGAATTTGCTGAATTTACCAACCATATCAACTCGGTGCGTGCACTATCTGTGCTCTGTACTCCTATTCTGACTGGATTGACTGATGAATGCTCAGGTGCTTGAGGGGGATCCCGATGTAGTAGACAGGCTACCCATCCCTACTAACACCATGCAGCTCTTCGACGAAGTCCGGGATGGTCTCATTCTATGTAAACTCATCAACGACTCCGTTCCGGAGACGATTGATCCTCGAGTGCTGAACAAGCCCACTGGAAAGAAGCCTCTGAACGCCTTCCAAATGACTGAAAACAACAACATTGTCATTACCTCCGCCAAGGCTATCGGCTGCTCAGTTGTCAACATCGGACCAACCGATATCATTGAGGGTCGAGAGCATTTGATCCTTGGTCTCATCTGGCAAATCATCCGGAGAGGTCTCTTGAGTCAGGTCGATATCAAGATCCACCCTGAGCTGTATAGGTTGTGCGAGGAGGGTGAAACCATCGATGACTTGCTCCGGTTGACCCCTGATCAAATTCTGCTTCGGTGGTTCAACTATCATCTTAAACAAGCTGGCTGGAAGCGAAGGTATTGAGATTGTATCCTATACATCAGCAAAGTCTGACGATTTCTTGTAGGGTCAACAACTTCAGCAAAGACGTTTCCGATGGAGAGAACTACACTGTTCTCTTGAACCAACTCAAGCCGGATCAATGTTCGCTAGCACCTCTACAAACACGAGATGTCCGTCAACGTGCAGAACAGGTTACGTCTCATTCTTCGATTGACACGCGCTCCTTCTGACATCTCATTCGTTGTAGGTTCTCCAAAATGCCGCTGCAATCGGTTGTCGTAAATACTTGACCCCTGCTTCTCTCGTCGCAGGGAACCCTCGACTGAATCTCGCCTTCGTCGCCAACCTCTTCAACAATTACCCCGGTCTGGAACCTCTCGATGAACAAGAAGCAAAGGATTACGGTGTTGTCGAGGACTTCGATGCCGAAGGCGAGAGAGAAGCCCGAGTATTCACTCTCTGGCTCAACTCCCTCGGCGTCGAGCCCGCAGTATTCAATTTGTTCGAGAACCTCAAGGATGGCGTCGTTATCCTCCAAGCGTTTGACAAGATTCTTCCTGGTAGCGTCATCTGGCGTCGCGTCAGCAAGCCTAAAGCCGGTGCTGAAGATGTGCAACCGACGTACGATGAGAATGGAGAGGAGATCGACATTGGTGTGACACCGAACCAGTCAAAACTTTCGAGGTTCAAGCAGGTCGAGAATTGCAATTATGCCGTGGAGCTGGCGAAACAGAACGGGATGCACCTGGTTGGTATCCAAGGTGCCGATATCGTGGACGGTACCAAGACCCTCGTACTTGGACTGGTATGGCAGCTGATGAGGTTTGCTTTCTCCCTATTTGTCCGTCGCTTCGGGTGATACTAACCCTTTATCTTCTAGGCTGAACATCACGAAGACCCTCAGCCAAATCTCGAAAGGTCGTCCCATCAGCGATACCGATATCCTGAAATGGGCCAACGCTACCGCACAGAAGGCAAGAGCCGGCGTGCGACCCATCAGGTCATTCAAGGACCCATCTCTCACGACTGGCTTGTTCCTTCTCGACCTGTTGGAGGGCATGCGTCCCGGTATCGTTGACCAGAGCTTGATTCACCAAGTCAGCGAGAGCGGCGACTACGAAGAGAAGAGGCAGAATGGTACGTTGATCGTATTGAATGCTGTAGTAGTACTCACTGACCATGGGTATCATAATCCAATAGCGAAATTGGCCATCTCTATTGCCCGTAAGATGAACGCTTTGATCTTCCTTGTTCCCGAGGATATCGTCGATGTCCGGCCACGTTTGGTATGTCGCCCTCATTCATCCCCCCGTCATGTCGAGTCGCAAACTGACTTTCCTTCTTCCAGATCATGACCTTCGTTGGCAGCTTGATGGCTCTCGAGCACCAGTGATGCGACGCGAGTCTGAGTCTGATCTGTTGCGTCCTGGGTCCGGTTAGGTATGTAAGAGAAGCAACATAAGAAATATATCTGTAGCTTTCGACTTGTTCGTTGTTCGTGAATATTTGTTGGGCTAGAAGGAGCGGTGGAAGGAATATCATGTATTACTCTATAGCATGCGAATGAATCAAGAATACTTTCGGAATGGACTACTATCTTTCAGCTACTAGTGTACGGTAAAAAATCCGGTACGGTGAAAAATCCGAAGGGCAGTGGACGGCACTTGACCAATGACGCAATCGGATGCTCCCATGGTCGCGACATATATGATGGACTCGACCCCGCGAGCTGATTCGTCTGCGCCGAACGTCGACGTTCACCAGACGTTCACGATGTCAAAGACAGGAGATAGCGGCAAAACGTACCACCTCAAGTGTACCGGAGATGCACTGGAGACAGCGAATGCTCACAGTCAGCCCAAGGACATCACCCTCTTTGGTAGCTGCTTCTGTCCGTTCGTGCAAAGGGTATGGGTAACGTTGGAGTACCTAGGCATCGACTACTATGTAGGTTTGAATTTCGTATGAATGGTCTAGTTACAGAGATGCTGAATGAATAATATTTGATCGTAGTACTGTCAGTGTCCCGAGTCGATGCTCATGATTCGGCTGAGGCGACAGTATGCTGACTCGTGCTGTAGATGAGGTAGACCCGTACAAGAAACCACCCGAGTTGCTGGAGGTTTCGCCAAAGGGGCTCGTCCCAGCCTTGAAGCTCCATAAGTATAATCCCCCGAGAGCAATCAACGAAAGTACGGTGATCATTGAATTTCTGGAAGAGTACGTATCGTCTTTTAAGGCCGATCTGCGCGGAATAACCGTACCCTCCGATCGCAAAGCCATTCTAACGACTACTACGTAGCCTGGCAAGAACGACGACGAAACGCAGCTTGTTTCCACCTATATCCGATCCTTGTGAGTGAGCAATGTCCGTTGATCCATGGCTAGGGAAAGGATGGATCCTTGACGATATTCGCCGCCCTAATGCGTTTCATCCGGTCTAATTGCCCCGCACAGATGCAAGGGCGTTGATTCGCCTGCAGGCCGATCATGTCAACCGTGCACTAGTGCCGGCGTTCTACCGATATCTCCAGGCGCAGGATGAAGGTATGTGTCACTGTCATAACAAGGTTTCATTGATTGTGCATGACCTTGTATGGCTTGGCTCGTCAGAAGGACGTCGCTGACATTGAACCTGGCGTTATTAGAGAAGCAGGCCCAAGAGGCGAAAGGGTTCGTGGAGGCGATTGAAGGTCTTGTGAGGCTGTTTGAGCGAGCGGAGAAAGAGACTGACGGGAAGGTGGGATTGTGGCATCCCGACGGCGCGTTGAGTTTGGCTGATATCATGGCGGGACCCTGTGAGTATCAATTTATGGGCGGTCGCGCAAATCGCGCACGTTAAGGCGCGGTTGCTGATGGAGATTACAGGGCTCTTCCGCGCAACCAACGTACTGGCACATTATCGTGGATTTAGCTTGCCTCCGGGGGAGAAGTTCAATGCATACCTGCAAAGACTCGTGAACCACCCGGAATTCAAGAAGACAAGCAGCACGGAGCAGCTCTATTTGGATAGCTATGAGAGGTGCGTTGCTCCGCTGGTCGTCTTGAGAATCCGGATGATTGAACTTGAGGTTTGCGGACAGGTATGCCTATAATCGACCGAATACCAGCCAGGTAGCGAACGCGATAAACTCCGGAAGAGCTTTACCGTGACTCAATATTCAATCCCGAAATCGAAATGGCCACCGGCATACTGCAGGCATAGGCATAGCGGTTATGAGTTGCCTGCTACTCGCGTGGTGGGCACAGTCATGTAATGTCCGTCAGTTCAAATTGAAAGGGGGAATGACACCTGAGGAACTGGTCCTAACTATCCTTACCACGCAAAAGTGAGCTCTCCATGTATCCGTAGTATTCTGGAATTGCGCGTACCTCAGAGCAGGGATCAAAGAGTGACTACGACTGTTCGTAGCCAACATTGTCCTTGTATTACGCTTGGCACCCCGGCGTTGAGTCAACGCATGCCGGCCAAGAACCTTTTCGTTTCTCGTTTGCGTAAGCGGGAGATTGTTTCTCCTGCGACTTTTTATTCCCCATCGGAAGTCATATCGTTACGACAGCTGTTACGACTTGTGTCTTACACGAACTTGTGAGTGTAAGGTCTGCGGAGGAGACTAGACTTGTGTTACCTTTGGGACATTGGGAGGGTAGGGAACTTAGGTGCGGGAATTGTGCGGGGACTAGTTTCATATCCAGGAATGCGGTTATGCCGGCTGTTTGCGATACGCATGCCAGGGCTGCTTGAGAGAAGGATATTGAAACGCAACTTCGACGCGGTCGGTACTTCGTTCATTCATTCAACGCCCTCGCTTGCAAGACGTCGGGAACAAACGACTCACGAGTATTCGGGCTGTTCTAGACCGCGATAAAAGAGATACGAGATGACAAAAAACCAAAATGGATTGCCAAGCGGAAGCAAAGATGCGCTTGTTCTTGTTGCCCTGGGAAACGTCTGCGGCAACCGAGCACGGCAAGGGTTTTCCTTCCTCCTTGCGGGCTGGACCACCACGCTGCAACAAGGGCATCATGGTCCTGGAGATTTCGAGATGGCCGATGTCAGGTATAAGTAAGTATCACAGCGTGATAGCGGCTCGCAGGTGATCCCACAGCTCCATCTCGCGCTGTTGCGCAAGATCTCTATATAAAAGACTCATCGCAGGCTCATCAGTCTCTCCTTTTCGACCCCAATCCCTTGATATCCCCTTCGCCGGCGGGATTCATAAAACCAATACAGGCCTACAGCCTCCTCTGTAGCCAGACTGGTCCTGGACGTTGTGCGAGTTGACAAGGTCGCCAGCAGACTTCCCACCACTCTTCCGCCATGGTTGCGCAGAACCCGCTCTTCTCTGGGTCGATATGGAGCACGAAAAAGTTTCGTGCGACGATCATTAACGACATCTGGCCAGAAGTCCTTTTCTTTACCCTGGTCGCCGCTAGTGAGTATCCAAACCCACCCCCACGGTGTATTGTGCATGCTGAACGCCGGTTCTCTAGTGGTGACGCTTGTGTCTACACTGACTTCTGTCTCGCTGGCTATTTCAAATCAAATGCTCACCGTGCTCGGTACGGTGCTCGGTTTAGTCATATCATTCAGGACGTCGACTGCGTATGAACGGTACGTGCTTTCGTTCATTTCTCTTTCGCGCTTTCTGAGGTTGGACGACGTGCAGGTTTTCGGAGGGCCGAAGGTTATGGACGAACATTGCCATTGCTTCCCGCAACTTGGCTCAGGTGGTAAGTTCAATACATTCACACCTGCTCGTAGGCATGTATCTTCATCGCCGTCGTGTGACTGGCACAGATCTGGATCCACGTGCCATTCGAACGCACTGACAAGGTGACTGGAGCGAAGAAGCCGATGCTCGAAGTAATCATCGAGAAGAAGACAATGATTAATCTCGTATGTATCAATGTTGACATCTGCTACGTCGTGCTGTAGATTTGACAGGATGACTGTAGATTCAAGCATTCTCCGTGTCGGTCAAGCATCTCCTTCGCGGAGAGGGAGGAGTCTACTATCGCGATCTGTATCCTCTCATCTCGTGTTTGCCTCGGTTTAGTCACCCTCACAACCACACTGAGGATGAACTACTTCCCCTTTGGAAGGCTTCCGAGATGGATACGAGGGTGCACCACGAGATACGATCAACGAAGTTGCGCAATGCATCTTTGGGTGGCAACACATTGGGGCGTTCAGTCTCTGAGCCCATTCCGTCTGGAGCCGATGAGAAGATCCATGGTGAACTCGGCGAGATAGACAGTGAAGACACCGGCAAATGGTACAACTCCTTCCGAGGCCGATCAAAGAAAAAGTTCGACCCCGAAAGTGCTCTGCCCGACGTTCCTAGTGAACATCCCTTGAGGCCTGCCAGGAACCCGCCTACCACTTCGCTATACGATTATCTGCCCTTCCTGCGCGTCCTGAAGCCCTTCATGCGTCCCTTCAAGCGGGCCCCCAGTCCGGAGCGCAGTCACAAGCGTTCATTGACTGGCAAGAAGATTCGGCCTGAAATGGCAGATTCCAATGTTCCTCTGGAGATCACCTTGTTCTTGACGACGTATTTTTCATCTTTGATGCGTCAGGGCCTTCTTCAGCCAGCCTCAGCCACTGCGATGGTCAACGCCATCGCTTCGCTGCAAGATACAGTGAACCACCTTGAGCGGATCAAGAATACGCCCTTGCCTTTTGCCTACCAGGCACACTTGAGGCTGTCATTGTGGTTGTACTTGTTTTTCCTGCCGGTATGTCGGATCGTTATCAGCTCCCTGCGACACAACTGATGCATATCCTGTCAGTTCCAAATCTTCAGTACCTTCAAGTGGCTGACGATTCCGTATGTTGCAACTATGGGGAGATTTTGACAATCGCTGACGTCCCACCTTTAGTGCATCTGCATTTGCATCTTTCCTGTTGCTCGGATTTTTGGAGATTGGCCAAGAAATGTGAGTATTGAACATCGTGCATATGCCTTTCACACTCATCTTTCCCTACAGCGAAAATCCCTTCAATTACGACTTGAACGACTTGGGTATGTCTCTTTCACTGATGCTATGGGTGAGGATACCCGTCTAACCTACCGTCAACAGACCTCGACCACTTCTGCCTCGTTGTCCAACGTGAACTGCATGAGATCACCGCTGTACGTATACCCAAACGCGCTCTCCTGCGTCTGGATATTGAATATGAATGATGAACAACTAACAGCACACCGTTCCCGACCCCAACGAGTTCGTCTTCACCGATTGGAACCAGCCTTTCGCACCGGCCGATAGGAGGAGTGCGAAGGCTATGATGGAAGAAGCGGATCATCCTTATCATCATCCTGAAGAATCTGTTCATCACATTCGCAGCACATTGTTGCGAACGTGGGCAGAGGTTGACAAGATCACTCGACAAAATTAGACTCGTATGAGCTCCTCTGTTATAGAGACAAGACGAGGGATCGCAAAAAGAAACGGTCCGAGCCTAGCTGGAACTTCCTCGGACGGTGGTGTTTGCCTTGCTGCATTTCGAACGGTGTGTGTGAGTGAGTTGCTGCTTCATAGCATGGGTTGTTGGTATAGGTTTTGTTGGGTTAACCTGGTTGGTTGGCTGATTGGCTGGTTGAATAATGGATGGGTGAAGCACGCACAATACTTCCACCTTCTCCGCATATCATTGCATCTACAATGGACGATTTGACATATGTTATCGCATGCTGTTTAGTTACGTGTTCACGCATCATTTCTCTTGCATTTTGTATATACGACTGCATACGCATTGCTACTACTCACGGTGTCTTTCTTATAGTATCTAGAACGTAATGTTATAGGTGTTGAACACCCCTCAACGGCGCATCGCTCAACTTGGCTCAAGCCTGTACTCACTGAAAGTTCCATGACAGTCGAATTCCCTGCTTTCAACTGACGACGCCTCTGGTGAGTCCTTCATAAACCATATCGCTCTCAGCCTTCCGACTTAGTACTACTGGCATCACAACCAGGTCGACGTTGACAGTGACAACTCGATGTCTAAGACCGTTGGAGGCAAAACACGGTCACATGCTACATAACGAACATAACGCGTCCTGTGGTTCAGCGCTAACTTCTGTGACGTCCACGTGACTTCAATAGCCGAGCCTCATGGCATCAACCCAACCTCCCATTGTCCTCCCAATCTGGCTCGACTTCTCAAGTTCAACTTGCGCGTCTCACATAACTTGAACCTTTCCAAACCATCCCTCTTGTTGAATTCTTCATTTCCACCTCCACCTCCACCGTTACCATCTTCATAGCTCAGTCAGTGCGCTCGAACGCTTTATTCCAACCACACACCGATCCAACTAGTGAACCCAGATATGTCGCGAACGGGAAACTTTGTTCCACTCAAGCCACAACTTTGGCTGGACTCATACGCCCCAGTGTCCCCATATACAGAAAGACGGGACACATCAACCAAGGCCGCCATCCGGAAGTTGGAACAAGTGCGGATTCCAACTCAGAATAAGCCTGTGGACGGTAAAGATCAAATGCTCGACGCCTTTGTAAGTCATTGTCTGCGCTCCATCGCTTGCAAAACTCCTAACTGAAGCATCCAAAGTGCGAATTCCTGAACCACAAGTCTGTTTGTCCTGGGTTCACGGCCGTGAATGTTGCGAGCATGCATGAGGGGGATGGCCCTGGTGTGATGCTGGTTTCCAATGCAGATGCCAAGAACGGTCCCCCCTCCAACGTCTGCTGGCCTCATTGCGAGGTTCTCATCGTCTTCAAACCCGTCAAGGACGACACCGGATTCGATGACCATGCCGAGCTTGGATCATTCGAGAAAGTCGACGGCGATAGTCGAGAGACTCTCAGACAGCATATCGACCACGTCGCTACGCTGATGACTAACCAGCAGCGTTGCTTCCTTTTCACCCTCGAAATCTGTGGAGAAATGGTCCGTTTCCTCCGCTGGGACCGCGCCGGCTGTGTTGTCTCTGAAGCGTTCAGCTTCGTCAAGAAACCCGAACTGCTCTGCGCATTCTTCCACCGATTCTCCACGCTTAGCCGTGCCCAACGCGGTCACGATCCCACCGCCAAACGTGCCTCCGAGGAGCAGTACAGCACCTTGCAAGTTGCCGTTAAGGTGTTCGTCCTCGAGTGTAGGTGTAAGGGACGCGACCCTGCCTTCATACAGAAAACCTTAGAGGATACAGAAGACTATATCCCCTACGTTGTCACCGTGGGCTCTGACAAGGTCGTAATCGGGAAGCCTTTCGTTGTCGACAAAAGAGCATTCGGTCGGGCGACCCGTGTATATGCCGCCTATAGTCTGAAGAAGAAACAGCTCTTGTGCTTGAAGGACGCGTGGCGCACAAACCGGGAGGGCGCACAAACGGAGAAGGAAGTATACGATCATTTGCGAGCCCACGATGTTCCTTGGCTAGCTACCAATCACTTCGTCGGTGACGTGGAATTGGGGACCGGTAAGTATGCTCGAAAGCAGATGACGCATACGGATATTTTGGCGCAAGAGTATCCCGGGAGTGCTTATTCACACATACCCTCCCTTGTGCATAACCGGTTACTCCAAGAGCTCGGCGTGCCTCTGAAACACGCTGCAAACTCTAGAGAAGTCGTGCAAGCTATTCGCAATGCTGTTGAATGTAAGTTGTGGACGGTCTGCTACAAGCGTTGGGAAATATTGACTACGAGATTCAGGCTTGTTTTTCGCGAGGTACGAAGCACAAACATATCATTGTGATATCAGTTCCGGCAACATCTTGGTTGACGACAACGGCGGATTCCTGAATGATTGGGATCATTCACGAATATATCGCACGATGTTTGAACAGAGTTCATATCGCGTAGTATGTCTCTTCACAAATTGAACAAGCTATACAATTCCTAACTTCGCTCTCAAGGGAACTTGGCAGTTCCTCTCCATAGACTTCTTGCAAACAAACCTATCCAGGCTACGCCACGTCCAGGATGACATTGAGTCCGCATTTTGGACATTACTATGGACATGCCTGCGTTACTTCCGCCATGACGCCCCCGGCTTTGACCTCTCATTCTTTGATGAGAAGGAAAAGGACTGCGAAGGGGATGACGTGGGTGGTAACGGCAAGATACAGCTGCTTGTGGAACGGAAACTTCATTCGGTGAACTGGGAGTGCAAGCCCCTCAATGTCTTGATTCGCAACTTCGCGGATCTATTGGCAGGATATCACCAGTTCCGCAATTGCCACACACGATACTGGGACAGAAGGGAGTTTTATTACAAGTTGGGCGATCATGACCACGTCTTGGGTCTCTTCGACAAAGCCCTTGCAACACTGGATGATTGGCATCCATGTGACCGCATTTCTGACCAGACTGTACGCACAGGAGGGGCGAATTTCCGGGAATGGCAGATGCGCCAGATCAAAGTCGAAGAGAAACCCGAACGGGTGTTCAACCCCGCTGGCGAATCTAAATCTTCACGTTCCGCAGAGATATCCTCTAGCACGGACCAATCTTCGGACTCCACCCACCCGCCTCCCCCTCTGGCGTTCCCCCTCCGTCCGGTCAATGACGCGTCATGGAACACACCGCACGACCCCCACGAACCTGAACACATACTCCAACCAACGGTCCACGGTGACAGTAATGTTCCACAGATCCTTCACCGACCGCTGAAACGTTCGAGACCAGAGGAACCAATGTTAGCTTCTCAAAATGTCGACGAAGGCGACAAAAGATCCCAGGCAGGACCATCGCGTCGTCCTTCGAAGAAGGCAAAGAATGTGCAGGGGGCTTGATTGCGGCTGCCTATCCCTATCGGTATAATGATGCTGGCAACTAGGCTTGCTTCCCAGGTTGTAACACCTATAGATAATCTGACTGCCAATTCTTCTTCGCATCCCGTTGCACCAGCCACGATGCTACCTAGTTCCCCCGCCTGTCACCCTCTCTTTCCGTTTTCCCCGGGAAGTACAAATAGTTGCCCCCTGCCTCATGCTCGTTACGTTCTGCTTGTTCTACTGCAGGTACTGGTACTTTGCGTATTTCATGAACGGTAGTAGCAGGATCCTAATATTTTGTGATGATATAATACGAACTTAGTACAAATACTCGTCAACGCAGGTTGATCAGATTCAAATGTTCCCGGAACCCGAAGCACGCGACAATCCTTTAGTACTTTAGCGAGAAGAATTACAATGTTCTTAGCCGGGAGCGTCTGTAGTATGAAGCTATAAATCCTCGGGGCAACCAGCTCGAACATGCCTCGAGGTTGTCAAGGATCAGCCACTGGCGATCAAGCGAACGTCGCGGGTCGCCTTTGTTCTCTCGTCCGTAATCTGCGACCACCCGCGGTCATGCAGAGTCTATTCACTCCCGGCTGTCCCTGCTGTGCAGAAGAATTAGCACTTGGTGGTGTCCCTCCGCTCCAGAGAGCAACCATAGGCATCCTAAGTCCATTCCGAAGTCCATTCCGAAGAAGCCTTCCGGAAGGAGTTGACTCAATGCCAGAATTGCTGGAAGCCCAAGAGTGCGGACGTAACACTCTTCCGGTGCGGACTCAAGGTGTAAAGTAGACCTCTACTGCGTAAGTATCCTCAGGAAATTTTGCCAAGACACGATTGATCAGATTGATGATACAGAGTAAGGCCTGCCAGAAGGCGGCGTGGCCAATTCATAAGGAGAAGTGCACGTTGAAATAACGCGAAGCGGAGTTTGCCATATAGGTGTGACGATGTCAGTTGCGGCCCTGACAAAAGCACAAAGCGCAAAGCAAGAGCGGTGTAAACCGTACGCTTCGCCTCATGTCTCTTTCAACTCCGAAATCCCAGGCTTGAGATGACCGCATGTCATGGAGGTTATAACGATACCTTAGGACACAGTCTCGGTATTCCCCGACTCAGGCCTCATGCATCAGATTCACCAAATGACCACACGCTGTTTTATCAGAGAGGGGCAAACGTTGCCAACTTGCTGTGAACTGACCGACCCGCCGCGCAAGCCTGGGTACAGGCGTTCACAACGCTTCGGCGCAGAGTACATATGCACGTAAAGAGCAGCAAGGGGTACAGCACAGGGGGGATGCAACTATAGCTTCTAGTAAGGATTGTGTTCGTTACCAGAGTTTCTCCGAGGTGACGCAGGGGCTATCGTCCTGAGTGGAATACAGACCGATATCCACACCCAGGTGGCCTCAGGCACGAGACCATACTGTAAGAGGACGTTGCAAAGGCAGTAAACCAACATCTCTTCGAGTCTTGGTGCTAGACTGAGGGGCATGTGAGTCCTCCGAAGGTTTTACCTTCAAAGAGCGACCGATCTCCTTGGATTCTCTCCGAGTGATCGTCATCATATCACGAACAGGCTGTCAAACCGGTGGTTTGGCATGTGCTTCTCCCAAGTAGGATCTGGGAGAATAGTTGTTAGACGAGTTCCGCAAGTAATGCATAGATGCCCTGTGTAGCTTGAGCTGTAAAGCACCAGACATTTGCCTGTGCTTGGATGGATAGAACTAGTCGCGTTATTCAAGTTCGTTATTAAGTTCGAGCGTTAGAATGACGTCGAAGCGGGTCGTTTGGATCTTGGTAGATAACAAGGAGGAGCGAATTGGATTTCTGGCCTGAAGGGTAGGTTGCAAAGCGATCTAGCGATATTGAGGATGGTACAATGCGAGAGATGATTGATGACATTGACAGCAAGGAGAATAACTACAAAGTGTAATTGAATGATTTATGCGGAACACAAGGAGTTCAATATGCAATCCATTATGAGCATACAAGCCAAAGCAATGCGATAGCAACAGGATAGCGAGTGGGTAGAATACTGTACCAAGAAGATAAGTCTGATGATCACACGAAGGAGCAAACAACGCACCATTATGCTACAAGTCGTTTCAAGTGATATATGCCTTCTTTCGCAGCAGCGACGGTATCGTACACGACCCTCTCCGGTGCGCTTTCTGTACGGGCACGCAATCGCCATCGAAGTAATGTCGGGTTGAGTGCAGAACGAATTTTCAGAAACTGAAGGTGTGCAGCATCGGCGGTTGGTCGTAATTTAGGTTCCTCCTGCAGCATTGAATTGATCAACGGCTGCAGAAATTCGAGTCCATGGTATTTCTGCGCAACCATGAGCAGATATGCAGAAGAGAAGAATTGGATGACTCGCCTCCACAAAATCTTTCCTATACAGGTTGCCAAGAATGTAGATGTCGAGCATAAAGGGATTATAGGGTATATAGTCGGATAGTTCTGGTGGATCCTTGTCCCTACCCTTCGTTCCGACGACAAGGGGTGGCTCGCCATCTTTGAATCGTGAGGATATGCCAAAGTCGATGAAGTAGTATCGCACAGGATGGTCTATCCGAGCGAGGGGGTATGCATGACCCAAGACATCTAGGGTGTGTGTTCGACGAACGGGGTGGTACCCCTGGGGATATAGCGGTCGAGCGTCCATCATAATATTGCCCGCTGCACAATCCCTGTGCTGACTATCAGTGATAAAATACTGGTACATCAAGCGTAAATCACCTATGTGCGACTTGCTGAGAATGCAGAAAGGATAGACCCTGACAATCTCGGGCTTAGGGCTAATAGTACTTGAAATTAGGTTATTCAGCTTACCTCCAGAGTTTGAAGTACAAAGTCAACCACTTCACCAATTGCCACAAATTCTGGGTCATTGAAGGGACGTAAAAGAGGCATGACAACTAATCTCTGGGAGGTATCCACGGGGTCAAGGAGAACCTGAAGCACTGGTACGGAATGATTCTTGGGATCCTGCCGGATTTCTGGACGCGAGAGGTACAGCCCTATTTCTGCCTCTTGGGTACTCTTCTTGACTATCTTGATGCTCACCCGAGACCCGTCTGAGCTGCGAATCGCATCGAGGACTTGAGGATACTACAAATATGGGGATGATTTCAGCTGCGACAACTGAAAGGTTGAATGCCATTGGCATACCATTGATTCCACTGAGTCCTCGCAATAGAACGGATTCCTGTTTGTATCCTTCCACGAAGGTATCCATCCAGGTTGATACCTGGGCCTCAGCATGTATCCCCTTTCACGCAGATACGGTGCGCGATCTCGCCAGGCCAGTTCCCAAGGCCTCAAGTCATAATAACCATTCTCGGTACGTTGCGCATATTCAGCAGCTCTTTCTGGGCTGCACGTCGCATAAGGTGGAAGCTTCGAAGTGCTATCTGAGAGGCCATGCATCAGTGTACGTTGAACTTGAAAGCTTGAACGGCTTGAACGCTTGAATTTGCGAAGTGAGATCTCTCGAACGATCATTGATCGTTGTGGGTGCCTTATGTAAGAGAAGAAGATCCATTTCACTGTTCAGGCAAGTAAGACGCCAGCACATATTGAAGGTGTACCTGTACTTACTTGCCTACACTCGGAACACTCACGCGCACGACGAGGCCTGGAATGTGGATCGCCCTAAATCCCTGAGGTCCGGAGAAACGTAGCCGTGCATTGGCCTACCAATGCTTGAATGATTCCCATGGTAGCATGCCTTTTCTGCGTGGGCATCCATGACGGGACGCCAGGCGGGTGCATATAAGTTCGGCAAGGTGTGGCGGGACGTTCGTCTCCTCGATTGCTCTCTGTCTCTTTTATCATGTCTGATCTGGGCTTTAATACTACTGGCCTAATTCTAGGCATTATAGCTCTCATACCTTTGCTTTATCAGGGAATATCCCGCAAACTCCCTGCTCATAAAATCAAGAGACTCAGGAAGGAACTCGACGACACTCTTGACTACTTCCACAAGGCGTTGGAGGAAGGTCTTTTGCCCAACCCAGACTTTGTACAATCGTGTAGGCTCAGATTGAACTAGTAAGTGCTAAGGCTTAGCACCCAGTATTGATCAAGCACCCAACGTTGATTGTGTTCTAAATCGATCACTTAGCTGCCATCAGGATGCAGAGTTGTTGCGAGCAAATACATACCTTGCCGCCACATTCAAAGACCAATGTGTCGCGTTGTACAATGGGCTTTCAGACGAAATCGACGCCAGGCGCCAGGCGGTTGCCGAATTGCAACTCGACATTGTGGTATGGGTTCCTTCGCCAACCACATCTGGATGTTCGCAAGCCTCATATGTTGTCGTTTAGTCTACTAGCGAGAAGCAGCGGCAAGAACTGGCGGAGAGAAGGCGCAGACTAGGCAATCGAAGTATTTTCAACGTCAGAAGCAGCTCTGATCTCGAAGCATTTCGCGACCTATACCGTGTGTCTCTTTATGATCGTCTCAAAATACTTCACTCATCTGACTGTGTTCGCATGATAGACGGGGAATTTAATGTTTCGTTGCCTTGTCGACGTAAGCTGAATGCTCGCCACACGACATAGTAGTGTTGACCCAACCTTTTCATAGCATCTTCTATACACAATGATGTGGCAATCCCTCGAGTGGTGTCGGTTCGCAGGCACTCCACGTTAGTTGCAGATGCTCTCGGCTGCCAGAGCGATACCATCGACAAACTCTTCCTCGATGGGGAAGATGCGTCGGCGACGTTATACCCAGAACCACTCCCTATCTTCTCTAGCCGAGTTCCCGTAACAGAAACTTTGCCGGTGTTGCTGCCTGTAAGAGCGGACACCCTCGTTGCCGAGTCAGCTGACAACCACCACACCTCTCTTATCGATACTTCTGCTCGGGCGATAGCCAGCGAACTCATCGCCACCATACCCTCCGCTCTTCCGACAAATGGCCCAACCTCGTCGGGCTCTTCTAGACCCTTACTCTCGCACGTAGACGCTATCCAC
>JSYW01003828.1:0-11953 GCA_000787475.1 Lentinus polychrous
TAGTAGTACCTGTAAAGGCGACTAATTCGGGTAATATGACTCGATGGTGAGGCCGGTGAGGTCTTGACCTCAAGGGATGCACGTTTTCTATGACATATAAGTACTACCTGCAAGGACTTGCAGGACCATCCGGATTGCGGCCAGCACTCTGCGTCAGGTCAAGCTCGATAAACCAAATCGTCCGGAATGTCCAGCCCTTCATCTCAGCCTCATATTGAGAGTTTGCGAGATGGCATAGAGAAACCTCCTCCTTACTGTGCCGGTACCATCGAGGTACCTGCCAGCCAGTTGATCCTCTTCTTCGGGAAACAACGCGAGGGCTAGTGAGTACCCTGACCTGACTCCTATACACACATGCCTGGTTAACAAATTGATACACCAGTCGCCTCGACTTCTCCGCATTTTGTGCAGATTCTGGACAGAATAACGAGACCACGCCAGCAAACTTTCAGCCTGGTGGTCGCGAGGAAGCTGAGAAGGCTCTTGAAACGCTGGCAGAACTGTGCGACCCCGCTACTTTCGGCAGAAATCATGAGGACGTCCTGGACGAATCTTACCGCAAGGCTGGGAAGCTTGATACCGAGTATTTCTCTCCCAAGTTTGATCTCGATGGATCGGGCATTTTGGAAGCCGTCAGCAATGCGTTTTTTAGCAACAAGGAGGCTAAAGCAGGCATTCGCCCGGAACTGTACAAACTCAATGTGTACGGTACGTGGCAGTCCTGATCTCAACAGAAGCATAGTCGATGGTTCTGTACTAATCACCATGTTCACCAGGTCCCGGCGGGTTTTTTAAGGCGCACAAGGATACTCCTCGCGGGAACGCCATGTTCGGCTCCCTCGTTGTCGTCTTCCCGACGCCTCACGAAGGAGGAACACTTTTGCTTCGTGACGGCGGGGAAGAGTGGACTTTTCCGACAGACAAACCCGCCGAAAAACCAAGCATCACATACATCGCGTTTTATTCCGATGTCGAACATGAGGTCGCGAAGGTCACTTCAGGCTATCGCGTCACACTCACCTATAACCTCTATTTACGCAAAAATCCCACCCTCGCCCCGGCTATGGTCGCACAATCCTCCTTCGCGACTTTGAAGACAAAGTTTGAGGATGCCCTCTCCGATCCCAGCTTTCTACCTGGAGGTGGTTACCTGGGCTTTGGACTGAGCCGCGAGTATCCCATTACACCCGGGGCCAGGCTTAGGCACTTGCTCCCATATCTCAAAGGCAGCGATGCCGTGCTCCGAGATGTTTGTCGAGAGCTAGGTCTCAAGGTCACATTGTACCTTCTCTTCCAAAATAGGTCCAGATACTTGGACCTTGACGAGTGCAAGAACATCCGCGTCTTAGTTCCCGGTGGTCCGAAATTCCGTTTTCAGCCGAGGATAGAGGAGATGGAGAGCCTCAACGATGTGCTCATCAAGATCAAAGGAGCGAAACGCTGCATCGACCTAGTCAACTACCAAACAATCGAGGAAAATGGTCGAAATATTGGTGTGCATTGGGTCACACCCGCGAAGACTTACACCAACTACAAAGTGGATTATATTGCCTACGGCAATGAAGCATCCCCTGCTGCCAGCTATGGAAAAGGCTGCCTCATAGTCAAAGTGGGCCCTCCCGGGAATCGTGCAGGGAATCGCGACACCGTTGCTGAAGCCGAGGCCTGAGGTGATTTGGGTGAAGAGGTTGCGGTGGGTATATTGTAGTTTGAGAACATCGATGCCACCTTTGTGTATTTCCGGTTTCAAAAGGTCCGCATGCCTCCACCCTTGTGTACAAAAATCGTACAGAATCGTACAGAATTGCCCGGAGCGGTGAAGGAACCACTAGTATTGTCATCCCGAGAAGTTGTCCTTGCGCAAACCAAGCGCAAACTCCTGCAAACTCTCGCCGGCTCGGAGTCTCGAGTAGGATCTCTCTCAGGGGTTTACTAGTGAACCATACCAGTGATATCTTGTGAGGGTAAAATGCCTTGCATCAGTATACCCCCATCTTACCGTACGTCGGTTCATCGCGGAATAGAAAGAACTCAAAGGAAAGACAGGAGAGATGGCATGTTGGGTCTTGGCAATAAAATTACACATCTTATTTTCGTGGACGCATCCGTATAACCCTAGGAAGTACCAAAGGCATTCTTGTTGGAAGTGAGCTCCGCCCCCAACTTGTATCCAAGTACCTGCGATGCAGTCGTATCATTGCGTGCTTCAGAACTATAACAAACGAACGAACCTTATCCCAATCCAACTTGGAACGCGTCATAGGCAAGGCACGGCGAAGTCCCTTGAAGGTCTTCTCTCCCATTTGCTGGTAAGAGTCATTCAAGGAAGACTGATATTTGCCTTCTTCCGTTTCAATCAAGGCGAGAATCTTCTTAGCGGAAGATTCGGCTGACGTTGGTGTGATCGCAGGCGATAATGATAGGGAGATGTTGTGAGTAGTTGACAGTTGAACCTATATCGGCACGTCAGCTAGTCACTCGTGAAACCCCACGTAAAAGGTACAGACATTTCCCTGCTCGTAGTAATGCACGTTGACAAAGATCTTGCCCTCTAGCTTACGAGTTCCCAGGTTCACGGTGTATTCTGACCTCCATCTACCTGACCTGGCGTGATACTCTATCGGCTGTGCATCTAACTTGTAACACAAGACGAAACCTACCAGAAGTTGGATGGGTTATACTTGTTGGCAACGATCTGAATGATGAACTCGCTTGCACTTCCCGGTTTGGAAAACACAGATGTTACGCCGGAGTGATAGTGTGCATTGAGGTACTGTAGTGAGAACTGTTCCAGTGCGTTTCTGTTCGGTACTGGTCTTTAGATAAGGTGGAGGATAGAAGGTACGAGGCAAGCACCTGAAAGGCTCGGATTCGCTGTCAGGCTCTACAGGTAAGGGATCGGAGGCTTCCTAGAAATCTCATTCAGCACGCAAAGACCAAGACATGGATTCATCACAGCTAACCAGGCTAATGTGGTCGAAACGGAAGCTCGTTCGCGATCTTGGATCCCAGAAGCGATCGCCGTCATCTTCTGTCTCTTCCTCGCCAGATGTCTTCGGAGCCCTGGCAGCTTCGCTTACAATGGTCTTTGCATGCTCTTGAGCACGGACACAGAGCATGTCGCAGGAAAGCTAACCTGATGCTGGTGACCGGGCACATCCGCAGTGATAAACTGCGCAAGATTGTACTCCCTCAAAGCGGGAAGCACACCGGCTTGGAGGGACTCGTCATCCGAGATGATATTGCGAACATCTGAGAGCAGCAATACCCAGTAAGTGTGGGATATATCGAACGTGGTTAGCTATGCGAACCGTTCAGAACATCATTGATCTCTCCCGGTGGCGATTGGAGGAGGAACTTGGAAGCCGCTTGGATTCGTTCCTCTGGGTCCATCTAGCGTGTACTTTGACTCAAGGTTTGACAGTATCGCTATCGGTTCGGGTGAGAACTCTGAAGTACAAGAAATGGTGATGGCTTGACAGAGAAGAGAAAGCAGTTGTTGCCTCGGTGTGCGTACTGGAATAACCTGCGGCCAGTACCGTGACTCGTGCCGTCTACGCGTTAGCGCTGTTCACGTTTACTTAGATCGAGCGTTTATTTGTTTAGGGCTTTAGGCCTTGTTGGCCATGGTGAAATATCTCGGTCCCAACCTACCACCATCATGTTGCAAGTTAAAAGCAGACACACTACCCATCAAACACCCTCATAACTGTCTGCTTTTGCGACTGAAACTTATACTTTCCCAGACTCCTTTCGTTGGAACTATACTCACTCAATTGGGAAGTCGGATGGCCTTGAGCTGATAAGTGGCAGTTTGTTCCAGTCTCCATTGATTCAACTCACCGAATCAGGACTATTGAGTGGTCCTCCATGCAGGGCACAGAGATGGTGAGCTGCCACTTCAATCCGAAGGCTCTCCCAACAACTTTTACGCACCCTATGCCACGATCTATTTCACACTCTCGAATCCTCCGTTCTCGAAGTGCGCCTCATGACTCCATCCATCCTGGCAAAATATCCATATAAACCATCTTGTTCAACCTACTTACGCATCCCAGTACTGGTATCTTGGTGCTGAAGTATGACGTCTGTACCGAGTTTGTCTGAGTCTGTGTTATCTCTTGGGTAGGCGCTCGGCCTTCTGTAGCTTGATTCACCGATCCCTAAGGTGAACAGCCCTGGCTGTGCATGCAATTCGTTCTACATTTTACCGCGATTCACTGTTCAGCACCAACATTCCAATCTCAGGATTCGCCTTGTTCATTGCTCGACAAAGATCTTCAAGCCTTCACAATTGCCTTCGAACAACTTGAAGATTCATCTCGGCTGGCAAGGTCCGGTCGCTTCCAAACCAAGAATGCTCGCACCTGTCTCTTGGACTATTGTTGCCACAAAAGCCATGTTGCCACTCCATCTGGAACTTTTCTCGGGGCAGCTTATCCTGTTCTTGGGCTGTGCAGTCAGACACGGTGCTATTTCGTGTCCGGAAGACAAGGGAGTACTACCTGCTTCAGGTTCCCCACGATGAGCTCCTCGCCCTTATATCGCAGCTACTCCTATCCGTACCCTGCCACCCTTAAGGCTTGCTAGGTCCGAACGCCATAGGGGTGCTATAAGCATTAAAAGGGTGTGGGAGGTAAGGTGGTGACTGGTCACCTCTTTCTCTTCAACGTTGTGGGGTGAGAATGCCTTTCACTCTACGACGCTCTCGTCGAAGAGAGCTTGTATTTTCTCGTTCCTTGGTCGACGTTGTCAAGTCGAAGATCCATGTACCATAGTAAGTGTCGGCAAGTCCGGAGTCATTCATGAAACTCAACGATTGCTTTCTCGTAGTAAGAAGGATGATAATTGTTGAGTGGCCTAGACTTCGGCCAGAAACCTATGCTCACATTTCGTTCACAGATGATGAACCTTACATGAACAAGCGATTCCCTCGGCCATACGTGCCTCGCCTGCCTGCCGAATTACTGTCTTACATCTTCATACTCGGTGCTCAGGACGATCCTACTCTCCCCCTCACTGTATCACACGTTTGTAGGTCCTGGCGAAACCTCGCATTGCATACACCCTCATTATGGCGCCTCATTGCGCTCGACGCACGCCTGCGTCTATGGGCCGAATACATCCGTCGTTCGCGTGCTTGCACGATCGACATCCAGCTGACCCCGAGAGGCCAGATCGCATACCAAACTATCACTATACCCCGAAATCGGACTCATGGTCGACATTATCTTGACGCGCAAAGCGTTCAGCTATATGTACATCGTGTTATACCCTATATACCCCGCTGGAGATCATTCGAAATCGAGTTCCAACATTATGCGCCATACTTATGGAACGCGGCTCTCTCTGCCTGTTGCGGCCGTGGTCCCGCTCTATATGCCTCTCAATTGGAGCGACTTTCACTCATCCACCCACATAACGACGACACGAAGGAATTCCTATTATTTGGTGGACATGCGCCGAAGTTACGACACGTTACGATGAACGGAATACGCTTAACTTGGTTGCCCACCTTATACAGCAACCTGACGGTACTCGATTATACTCATCATGGGTTCACACGTGGGAGCGACGCGGCAGCGGAGCTGCTGTATATGCTCCAAACCTCCAACCAGGTTAGGGAGCTACGCGTATCTCTCCCTTCCCGTGTGGGTGCACATTCTGCTTATCCAGTCAAGTTCCCCGCAGAGGAGTCCGTCCTGCTAGCCCAACTGCGCACTCTGGAGATCGTCATCGATGGTGGCGACCTTCCCTCAGCCATGATTTACTTCGTGGCACAGATCTCCGTTCCTGCGCTACACACTCTTCGCTTGTTAATGGCATCTTCGACCCAACCTTCGCTTCGCCATGGATCAGCTGCTGATCCATCGTCGCGCCTCCGCCACTTTCTCAAGGCACTACCTCGCCTGTACACTCTCCGCCACCTCGAACTGGAGCATACATGGCTCTCGGACCAACGTTTCCTTTTCATGCTCCTACATGTTGTACCAAGTCTCACGCATCTTACTCTTCGCGGTGGGAGATACGTAACGAACTCTATCTTGTTTGATCTATGCGAAATCCTCCGGGCGAGATATCGCTCATCTCCTAGCTATCCCCTTATACTGGACATTTTGGAATTCGACCATTGTGACGGACTTACGGCGGGTGCGCTGGTGGATGTTGTTAGGCATCGGCTTGACAGTGGGGGAAGACATGGAGGACCGTGCGTCAGAGCTCTCCGTATCAGGGACTGCGCAGGTATCGACATGGCGGCTTTGAAGGGGTTCAAGCGATTCGCGTTTGAAGTGCAGCTACGGGTTTGGTGGAAGGGCGAAGAAATGGACATTGCGACTGCTACGAGGACACATCGATAGTAGGTCACTATCAGACTTGACATGAACTGCCTATGTATGTATCTACGTCCAACTCTAATTCGATTGTAGGGTATCATCGCCTATGTAGCACTCGAGGAGTTACTACGACAGGAAGCCGACCCTTCTTGATCACAAACATGTCCTGCAGTTCCTTCTTCCATTCAGCCGGGTCGTATCCATCCGCAAATCTGAACTGCAATTCATGAATGAGGTGACAGAGAACCATACGCATCTCCGCCATCGCCATATGCTTCCCAGCGCAATTGTATGGCCCGAAAGAAAACGGAATGAATGCGGAAGTATTATGAACAAAGCCCTCGGGCGCAGGAAGTTTCCCTTCGGCGATGAGCCACCGTTCTGGCCAGAACGATTCGGGATAAGGATTGAAATTGCGCGGATCGCGTTGAACGGAGTAGAAGTGTATCCTGACGTTGGTGCCTTCTGGGATGTAACTGGGATAGAAGGGATCAGTGGCTCAATTTCAGCGATAGGACGAAGAGGCGAGAACATGGACGCACTATTGCCCGACAAACCTCCCGCCGCCACCTGGAATCGGGGCACGTTGACTACCACTTGGCACTGCAGGATAAAGCCGTAGAACTTCATTCCTGTTATGGCGTTAGGTTCGACCAGAAATCTTGAACGCTTGTTTGAACTCACATCACAGCTTCCAAATATGACATTTGCGAGTAGTGCGTCGAATCCAAAGAATCTGTCTGAGGGGGATAATACCGGTCTATCTCGTCTTGAAGTTTCTTCATTGCGTCCTGGTGGGTGAGGAGCGTATAGAAGATATTACTCAAGACACTAGCCGTGGTGTCGGAACCTGCGACGATTGCTAGGTTCCCCTCTGCGACAACCCGAGAGTTTGGTTCCGGCTCTGACTCATGGTCCCGGTTCTATCGCGAGTACGAAAGTCAATGGTGAAGTAACGTGATGTCACGTACAATATCTAACGTACGAGATAGAAAAAGAGATCTTTCTTCTCTGAACCGCGTTTATGCCTCTCGCAAGCTTTGTTGATTCCAAAGGCCCTCATGCGTTGAACCGAATTTGGGACGGGAAGAACCTTGCGAAGGTAGACTGTTGCCCAGGGAATGCACTCGAATGCAGTCCCTGCACTATTGTCGTTACCATGAGTCCCTAGTTTGATATCACGGTAAGAGCCTGTAGCCTTGCGGACCACTCACGGTAAACTATTCTCGATTATGCCCCAAAGTCCATGTTTGTCGCCCTCTAGCAGCATGTCCGTGAATCCGCCGAAGCTGTACGATGGCAAAGTGAGCCAATCTCGTAGAAGAACGAGACGAGTATACATACACCATCTCGCCCATGAAGTCATATCTGAGATTGTACCCTTCAGCTTCGCGGAAGTATACAGGAAACACTACGCGATACTCACGTGAAGTAATTGATAGCTTCAGCAAGATCGAAGCTTCCCCCTTTGTGCGAGAGCAACAGATACGCAAGCTGATTCACACGCTTGACCAGAGGAACCTCGTATTCTTTGATGGCAGCTGAGGTGAATGCACGGTTCCATCCCTTACGTCGTTCCGTATGCTCTACAGGATCTCGCAAAGCTATCAACGGTGGCATCGGTGGAGACATCATGCGTCCCAGCAGGTCTGTTATAGATAGGTAGGTGGTTGGTGCCAGCGAATCTATGACATATGACCATGACACTCACTGGGTCCTTTGGGTAAGCCGGTTGTCCCCATGAGCGGACCGATAGCAGAAGCGTTCCGAATGGACAGCTCATTGGGACCTGATATCCGCAAGTTCTCCAGAACATCAGCCATGCGAGAAACATCTTCGGCGTAATTTGCCATACCAATTCGCACAACATCACCATAGCACTGGTGCAAGGATTGGATCCAAAGGTGACGTTTGCCCTTCAAGGCGAATCGAAGATACCAGAGTATCGAAATCTTGCACATTATTGGCCCAGGATATTGAGATAGGGGATGTATTGGTGACAGTCGATAGAAAACCGTGGAAGTGAATATAGTAGCATAGTACAATGCAAATGCTATTGGTGAGGCGAGGATGATTCCATAGTGCTGAATAAACAGTGTGGATAGCGTTGCCGGTACAATGCCAACTAGAAACACCACCAGGATGATATTCTCAGGCTCCCAACGGTGGAAAGTGAGGTAGGTAACCTATGTTATGTTCATTTGTTATATAGTTCAGATGACCGACAACGTAAGATGGTCAGAACGTACGAGTCCGGTCCCTATTGTTGCCACTAGTGCATCTCGCAGCGAGGCCCGAGAGGCTTGATCCCACATGCTTGTGAAAGGAAGAAGAGCCGTATAACGCGCAGCTGAAGCGATTTAAGCCCTCATGGGCCAATACTTATATATGTTCTAAACCCGACCTAAACAAGGTGATTGGAATGAATTTTGTCCCGGGCCGTCACGGCCAACGGTGACCTGTGAGCCGACTCGGAACCTGGAATGACATGTTGAGCTTGTTAGGTGGTGAAGATCCCTGTCTACCCTTGATCATCAGAAATGGAGGGGCGATGAAGCGCGAGCAGGGTGACAACTCCTAACCCAGTATTCAGCAGTGAAAGAGACATGCCTACCGGGTCATTGAGCAGATACAAAGCCAATCGAAGTCTTGTCCCGTCTTGTCACGGCTTCCGAATAATACGAAAGAGCACGTGAGCTATTTGGACGAGGTTCCTGAATTGTACGCTTGGCGGTGGCTAGCTCTTGAGTGGCGCTACAATGAAACTCGACGGAGGTTGTTCGAGTCAAGAACATGTGGATGAACTCGAGACGCGTAGGATTAGAAATGATACTTGGCCAGCTTGAGTCATATTGCATGGACTCGGAACGCTTAGGTGTTGAGGATTGAGTATGCCTTGTTCTGATACCACTCAAACAGGTCCAAGCCTACACTCCTCAGGGCGGATTTGTGGTGAGGGTGATTTATACCGCTGCCTGTACCGCACGGCAGCATTCGTCGACTGTCTGAACCTGCTTAGCGGGTGGCTGGCGCCAAAGATGAAACTTCGTCCGCTGTACGACCGGTCCATTTGTTCGGAGGATATCAGAAGGCAAGCATATCAAGTCGCATAAGTGACTCACTGGAAAGCAGAACTTGGCAGGAATTTGGCTAAGTTGCGGCGTTCAGGCGGTCGAGAGTGTGATCGATCGAAATCCTCAAGCGCTTAAGCTGAGTGATTGAACTCGATTCAACGACTTCATTCAAAATTCAATATTCATCAACAAGACCTTCGTCAACAAGTACCACAACATGCAATCCAATGTCTGGCAGGTGCTCCGAAATGCTGATCATGACGGCTTACGCTTGGATTTGGATGGAGATATCGGCATGCAAAGTCAATTTGCTTCCCTTCCAACGGTATGTTCCATAGATAAGTATGCCCATCGCAGAACACTTTGACTAGACCTCCTCCCACTAGCACGACGTTGCATACCATTCTTACTCCATACCGAGTCCTGTGTGGTACAGCTCGGATGTTCTAAGGCTCATCTTCATTGCCACCTTCCCAGATCCTACGATCCTTGACACAGATAGAAGCTCTTTAATGCTTTGTTCCTGGGCTGAAGTGATGCAGACGAAATGCTCACTTGCGCTAGTGTGCAAAACATGGCACTATGCAGTCACTCCATTCGTCTATGAAGACGTAGTATTCCATCGACCGCGCCAGATAGCCGTCTTCGCAAGGACGGTGTCAAGTGATCCAACGCTTGGAGGACTTGTTCGTCGCCTCAAGTTTGATTGCTCTGTCCTACCTCGGTACCAGGCTGCGGTCGAACAATGCCTGCCGATGATATACAGTGCCTGCACCAAACTTCGTTCATTATCATATACCCTGAGCCATTTCAGATGGCGCGGGCGTCGGCCACCGGTAGCAAACACCCCTTGCCAGCTGCCTACTTCCATTGCGAACCAAGTTATTCAATGGGAGTGTGGTACGGGCTCGGCTTTCGATTATGGTGTTGCGCAATGGCCTGACATCGGAAGCTTGCTCAATTTCACTTCGTTTCCCAATCTCGTGTCGCTAACACTCCACTGTGTTCTCATACCGGGAAACTGCTGGCCGCAAGGCATTCAATTCCATGCTCTTAGAGATCTGCGGTTGTTGGGCTCGGTCAAGCAGTCGCATTACCAGTCACTCCTTTCTTGGCATCTCCCTCACCTCGAGAGACTTGGCGTGCCGCTTTTTGCGCACAGTCTCTATGACTTGGGCGAGGACATCCTAACCTGCTCCCTCATACTGACCTCTTTTCTCAAACAACATGGGCAGTCTATATGGTCATTAGACCTCCTTGATCAGCACTCGCTCCGCAGCCGACCGACACTCATCGATATTGCCAACGCTTGTCCTTCACTCAAGCATATCGCCCTCAAATTTTGTCGCCCCCAGTTATACCTTGCAGAGCCCCAAATTCTAACAGGCTTGGGAGACATACATGTCGACATATGGGAATCTCAGGATGACCCGTCATGGGATATAGTCGCCCGTGCCGGCTGGAAGAATGTCCGTTTGCTGGATCAGTGGTTGTCGTGCATGGTGCCGACTCTACCATGGTCTTATCCTCCTAGGAGGCTCGCGCGGCCAGCGATGGATCGTGACGGAAACGACACAGTCCATCAGATAGGCCAATTGCGTATAGTAGAAACTGCTTGGTGCTTGATGCGAGAGGAGCCTAACTGGCAGAGCCAGATGAAAAACAACTCCGGTTTCGCAGCCTCACTTGCAGCAATTAGAAGAGAGCAAGGAGAAGACATTGCTGATGACGGACTGTCCGACTCATCAGATTCCTCAGAGTCGTCTGACTGGGAAGCAATAACAAGAAACAAGGTGGAAGAAGAACATTTTGCCGATGACGAGTCCTCCGCCTCGTTGGACTCATGGGCATCAGAGTATGATTCTGATCTTGACGAGGACATGAGCATCAGTGACTCGGAAATTAAGGCAGTGATGTGGGGTGAGGCCCGTGGGGAAGTAGGCGAGTCAATGGAAAAGCAGGCATCTGTTGAAGAGCTTCTGTTAGTCTAGTATCTACCAGAGCTCATCGTAGGGCTCGCTTGCAGTCGCAGCCCGACGTCTGGGTGGTCGCTCATCGACATCGGTCATCCACGCCATGTGCCTATATGTAGAGTACACATCTAATCTGACAATATGGTAGGTATCATTGTTCACGCACTCTCGAGGTCACCACGACAGGAAGACGACCCTTCTTCACTACGAACATGTCCTCTAACTCCTTCTCCCAATCATCGGGATCGTATCCATCCGCAAACCTGAACTGCAATTCGTGAAGGAGATGGCAGAGAACCATACGCATCTCCGCCATCGCCATATGCTTCCCAGCGCAATTGTACGGTCCGAAAGAAAACGGAACAAATGCGGAGGTATTGTGAACAAAGCCCTCGGGCGCAGGGAGCTTCCCTTCGGCGATGAGCCACCGTTCTGGCCAGAACGATTCGGGATAAGGATTAAAATTGCGCGGATCGCGTTGAACGGAGTAGAAATGGATCCGAACGTTGGTGCCTTCTGGGATGTAACTGTATCAAGAGTGCGTTAGCAAATTGGAATCAGTGACCGATAG
>JSYW01003843.1:0-13894 GCA_000787475.1 Lentinus polychrous
GACTGAGCACATCAGTGAACGAAAGAAGTTCTGTTAGACCTGTAGGACTCACAATCATACTGAACTGCAAGTGAGCATGGCCATTCCCAAGAATTGCCAGTACTTAGGTGTCCGTAAAACAAATGCCGCGTGCATGAAGTAAATCTTGCTCCGCGAGGGCAAACTGCTGGGAGCGCATGAAGCGCGGAGAGATCGGTCCTGTATCATGGTTACAGTTTGCCTCGGATCTGTCAACGGTCGTTGTACTTTACTCTAGCCATTGAGGCAAACGAGGTAAACTAGTGCATGGAAACTTTCTTGAAGCTGGACACTGGAGTTGAAGCGCTGATGAACCGTCTTGACAACCAGGACACTTACCCTAAAAGGAATTGTTTATATTTGTATACGTACATGGGTGGTTTGTATATCTGATGCTGACCCTTGACGAAACCAATGCATCCTGAGTGCCTGCTTACTTCTTTTGCTACACAACGGGTATGCTTCATTCATCCTCCATCTCCAGGGGGAAATAGTGACAGATGCAGATGCAACCCTCTCCACCCATTTGATAACGACAGGGTGCCTTACGGCAATGAAGTTGTTGGCACGCCGTTGGGTGCATTCCTATGGACGACGGGCCCGGTAATTTGCGGGCACTCTTATGTCTCTGCTTTGTATCCCCACTTTTACCCGATCACTGCATCTGTCCCCCTTGAGCTGGTGTGCTGGACAGCCTGCTCGGACGTTGTTTTACTGCACATGCGGCATTCATGTGTGCGAAGACATGACACGTTAGCTCACTATCTGATTGATAGCGCTTCTCACCGGTATCCCTTCCTCTTTTCGTCTCTGCGCTAACATGCAGAGTCGTATAAGAGGCACCACCCTTTTTCATTCTGCCCGTTAATCCTGATCTTCGAGGCTCATTGCGAACGCGAACCATGGCTAATCCCTCTCCCGTTGAAGTCTCTGCACCCCTTGGTACCTAGTAGGTCGTCTTTGGGATCTCATACGCCCGGTTTACTCATTTCTCCACCTCAGCATCAAGATCACAGGTTTGACTATAGTCGAGACCTCTCAGTTGCGGCTGCTTACGGTTTATATAGCTCTTTACATCAAGCCTAGCAGGAACTTTAGGCCATCACGCTCATTAGATGTCTCCATTGACTCTCCGGGTCATCTGCGCAAGTCTGCTAAATTCGAGTCTCGCGATGACCTGACATATCGTTGGTCGCTAGAGCCAAGTCTGTGAGTTGATTGTCCGCTTATGTTGACCTTTACTGAGAAAACGACTATCTAGGAACCTCTTTCCCAAGAGGACACTTCTTCTACACGTCAAGGCATCTCTTCTTCCTACCTTCTTCCAGACAGGCGTCGAACCCAAGACGGTTGGGATCAAAGCGGAGACGGTGCTCAACGACTTCCTGCATAGGGCAGATGAGTCGAAAGGTACGCTCTTTACATGTCATTCCTATACTAGTTATCTGCCTAATACATGCTTCACAGATGGTTCGCTCATATTCACTCATATCGAGCAACTACAGCGGAAGGAGAGTTACGAGCTTTCCCTTATAGGCCAAATCTGTACTTTTGGTAACGTAAGTACTTACAGACTCATGCACAAGCCAACGTCATTAATCTGCATACAGTCGGACGATGATGATACGGCTAGAACAAGAGCTGCCCCTTCCGCCGTTAATCCTACTCAAGCACGAGAAGATATCTACGAAGGCGTAAATACAATCATACCACTATTGGATCGCATCGGTCCTGCGGCAAATGTCGTGGAAGTGGCTCTACAAGTCTCCAGAGTGGCTGCAGAGGTATATGTTACCTCTCCATTGATGGCTTCCTCGTCATAACATGCCTCTGATCTCTTAGGCCAATCCGATCGCCAAAATTGTTGTCACCGCTCTGGAAGTCCCGTATAAGGTCTAATTGTTCCTGTTGGACATACTCGTGCACTGTCTGACTTGATGACCAGATGTTACAAAATGAGAAGGAATTCAGTGACGACCTGCGCTCCCTAGGGCAAAACATGCAATCCCTGATCGCTTGCGTCAAGGCATTGAAGGACACTCAAGCAGTAAAGTCGGAAATTCTCTTTGATCCACTATGCGCTATCATGGAGACGATCTTGGAGGCGGCACAATTCGTGCGAAGCCATCTTCGTAGGACTAACATTGGTGGGTGGCATTCTCTGATGAATCTCACACAGGTTCTAACAGCAAGAACCATAGTCAAAATTGTTGCGTCACAGCATTTCCGCGATGATTTGAATGACTTGAAGAAGGACTTCGATAGGCTGGAGAAGGATTTCAATCTTGCGTTGAACGCACACATTGCTGCCGAGCAAGGTATTGTCTTGCAAAATCATGCATTTGGGCAGATCTCATATTCTCGCACTATAGCTGCGGAAAGGGAGAGGGATACTATTCGAAGCATTTTACGCCCCATCAAGAACAAGCGAATCAGATCGAAGTGTTTGGAGGGTACTCGCAGTGGTGTCCTCAGCGATATCAATGACTGGCTAATGCGCACCGATGGGCCAAACATCCTCTGGCTCACCGGTGCTCCCGGCGCAGGCAAGTCCGCCATCATGTCTACTGTGGTGGCAAGATATAGCGTTCGTTGTGGCTATATCTTCCTTGCTAAAGATATTCAAGAGCTCAACGACCCTCTCAACGTTTGGCCCACATTAGCCTATGACCTGGTTGAAAGGTTTCCCACCTTCCGATTACGCCTATTGACGGCTGTTCAGGGCTATCCAGTCCGGGACGCTGATATCGATTCGCTGTTCGGAACCCTGATCAAAAGACCATTGACGGATTGCGAAGAAGAAATCGCATCAGATGCACCAATCGTCGTCATTGACGGCCTTGACGAGGTCATCTCCAAAGAGAAATTCTGGAATGACTTGCTTCTCAGCATCCGTTCATGGTCTACACTCCCGCGACGGTTCAAATTGATCGTCAGTAGCCGCGACTACCCCCCTATCCGCAAAGAACTCCAATCTGTCAGTCACATCATCCGTCTTCGAACGGGTAGCGGTGACCAAGTGGACGTTGCCACCGATAACGACGTGCGGCGATATCTGGAGCATCGGATGTCCCGCATCGCTTCTGACAAAGAAATGGTCCTCGGGTGGCCCGGCCAAGCTGCGATAGAAGAGCTTACGAGGATGACCGGTGGTCTCTTCGCATGGGCAGAGGTGGCAACCGCATACATCGGACAGGGCAATTGTCAGGAGCGACTGCGCGACGTTCTCAGCACGGGAAATATTGTCGATCCTGAACAAGAAGATGGTAGCCCTATAGACCGTTTGTATGAGCACATTCTCAATCATTGCTTCCAGGGACTCAAGAAAAACGAAGCCGACTCGCTACGCGCAGTGCTAAAGATCCTCGTATTGGCCAAGGAACCTCTATCTCCAGACGACCTCAGAGATTTCGTTTCAGAGAAAGTCATCTCCCATTTGCGCAGCTTCATCGGTAATCTTCATCCAGTGATACCTCTCGAGGATACAGATGGAGGAAAACGATATCGCATCTGTCACACAACGTTTCTCGAATATATCACGAGGCCTTCATTAAAATCTCCGGTCATTCTTCCCCATAAGTTCTCGGTCCATCGAGAATACCACAGCCCCGCTATGATCATGGTCTGTCTCGGACTGCTCAACAATAAATCCACCTTGAAATTCAATGCATGCTCGCTTGAAACCTCTCACCTTCGGAACGCCGATGTTCCACTCCTCAAAGAACGCATGGACCGTCTCATTCCATCTTCTGTTCGCTATGCGTGTCGGTTTTGGGCGGTCCATCTTGCAGATTCACTGCATCTAACCTTCAGGGGTTACGAAGAAATCGTGCCGAATATTTGTTCAGGTATAGAGCGATTCCTCCGCAACAAATTTCCACAGTGGCTTGAAGTGCTAAGCTGTCTGGATGGAATTCGATCCATTTCCGCGTCTTTGTACCATGTTGCTAGAAGGATTCCTCCCGGTGTGCGTATCACTATATGAGTCAACGCTGAAGAAACACTGATATATCTTCTAGTACAAGGAATTGAGCGAGTTCGCAATGGATTGCGGTCGATTTGTTGCTGCATTTCACGATCCCATCTCGCAAAGTGCTCCCCACATCTACCTTTCTGCTCTCCCCTTCGCACCGGCTCATTCCAAGGTGGCCTCTCACTATCGAGCGCTATATCCCAATACTGTATCAGTGGTGACAGGTCAGATGGAGGAATGGCCCAGAGATCACCTCGTTATCAGGCATCATACGGATGTCATCCATCAGGTCTATTTCGACGATAAATGGGGTTTCTTTACAGCATCCGCCGACGGCACTGTTTGTTCATGGGATGACACTACAGGTCAATTGCTCCGGCAGAGAGAAGCTCTCAGTGGAGTATCTGTCCTTAGTGTGGCTGTCAGTCAATCCGACCGCAGCCCAGAACTCCGGGTGGCTGGTAAAGGATTGTGGTGGGGTCTTGGCAATGTGATCGCTTTCGTTGGGTCTGATGGAATCTGTCGACTTTCGTACTCGAACGACCATGAATTCGGGCGTCATGAATACACGGTTCTCAATCTACCCAGGCGTCCCCCTACCATGCACCTCCATCCGGATTTCTTGAGCACATTTGGCACACGCGTAGCCTTCGTGCGTACGAGATACTCTGAATATTTGGTGTACAACTTCCGTGGAGAACTGTTCGTCTACACAATCAGCTATACGGGAACCATCCCTCATGCCAGACTCCTGCCACTATCAAGTGCAGGACATGACCTCAACGTGCACTGTTTTGCGTTGGCTGGTGCCGACCAATCCATATATACAGACGCGGAGACGTCTTCTATCTTGATAGCTACCAGCCATAGTGACCAAACCATCCACTTGTGGGACCTCGTCTCAGGTCAAAACAGGTACAGGAGCTTGCGGATGAACTCGAAGATCATTGCCATGCAATTGGAGGATGTTCTCATTAGGCGAGGCGAATCTGTGGCAGATCAAACAAGAAGACTGGCACTGACGGACGGTGACAGCATTCGTATATACAACGTTGTCCAGGGTGTCTTAATGACGTTCATGGATACCCACTCTCTTCGGGGCGATTTCCGATGTCTTGCGATAGACGGGAATAAATCACAAGTAGTATCAGGCTCGGGTGATTCAACGGTGGTCATCTGGGATGCGAACACGGGAAAGATGTTGATGGACCCTTTGGAAGGCCACAAAGGAGCTATCACTTCTGTTGCGTTCGGCAACTACTCCAATCGGCATGTTGCATCTACTTCAGAAGATCGCACTATGCGCGTTTGGGACGTACAACAAGACCAGGCCCGACGGAAATTGCAGGATGAGCTGGACACTCAGGCCGTCAGCATGCCAGTTGGCAATTCACAGAAAAGCGAAGTTAGTGCCATCACCTACTCTGCCGATGGATGCTCCGTCATCGCCGGGCTCATGAGTGGTACCATACACGTATGGGATATCGCCACCGAAGCCCGACTGTCACATTCCTTCTCACAAGATGAAACCGTCACTTCTATTGCGACCACATTCGACGGTACTCTCCTTGCATCTGCTGGCTACGGACGCCTTGTCCATGTGTGGGAATTACGCACTGGTAGAGAAGCCCTGGCTCCACTCACGCACGGCGAACATTGCGAGTCCGTTGAATGTGTTGCTTTCTTCCCGGACAATATCAGGCTTGTGTCCGGCGATAACGTCGGCCAAGCATTTATCTGGGACCTGGAGAGCGGGCAAGCAATGCTGAAGCTCAGCTTGAGCGCAACTGGTGGGGCTGTCAGGAGATCTATCCGCGCTATTGCCCTTTCTCCGGACGCAGCACGCATCATCGGTGCGGCGGGAGATAGAGTTCATATCTGGGATGCATCATCAGGGACTCTCCTTACCGAATCTCCTCGGGGGCTTCCTGCCCTATATGACGAGGATGATATAGATGAACTAGGATACCTGAGGAGTCCTCCAGCCGGAGATGCGGACAACGAGATGGATTCTGACATACCCACTCCAGATGACTCGGAAGAATGGGAACGTGAACTCGAAGACTCAGACGAGAGCGACTACCATCCGGATGCGACAGATTTCATATATGCTCTTGCTGTATCACCCGATGGTTCTCATATCGTGTCTGGAGGTCGTAAAAGCATTCGCCTCTGGGACGGTGTCACTGGACAGCCGCTTCCAGATATTCATGTCAACACGGGACATACATCCCGCATCCGCTCCGTTGCATTCTTCCCAAACGCATCGGGCCAGTTCCTCTCTGTCTCATCTGACCAGTCCATTCGAATTTGGTCCATAGCAGATGGGCGTTGCCAGTGTATATTCGGACCGTTGGAGAGCAGTTCACAAGTTTGGGCTGCAGCAATCGCACCAGATGGTGCGTCCTTCGTGACAGGCTCGAAGGATGGTACCATTAGGGTGTGGGAATGCAACTTCAGCATTGGGGAGGGATTCGATGACGTGTTGGTTTCAGTAAAATTCTCATTCGACGGAAGGAAACACACAGACACACCTCAAGTCGATTTGCGACATCGAGGTGATAAGAGCGGCCGTTGCCGCTACGCATTCGTCGACGCGGACAGTATGCCAGCCTTCGAGGACGAATCGAAGATGGAGGACGGGTGGGTATTGTCTGCTGATGGCAAATCACGCCTGTTCTGGGTTCCTCCGCAGTCTCGAGCAGGATTGTGGTGGCCCAGAAATACATCTGTCATCGGACGGAACGTAACTCGCATTGACACTAGCAAATTCTATCATGGGTATCGTTGGACAATGTGCAGACGCCAGGGAGATCAACCCACCACCCGTTGACTCCGTCTATGATTTTGCTTCGCTTTTGCTTCAATATTCGCTTTCCAGCCGCATCCCTCTTGTCCATCGAGCTTCATCTACTGTCCACCTTGGTATTGTTGCTCGTCTGTTGTCCCGCTTTGCAGCTGAACACTATCATCATTATTCAACTTTACAAATCCTACATGAGGTTACCATGTTATACTTGCTGTATCACTTTGATGTCCCCTCGCTGACATGTTGTCTACATGCGCTGCTGTGTGACATGTGTAGTCTCCCAACGGCAGACGTATACAGACAGTATTTTCCCTCGGGACTCGGGTGTCTGTACTCAAGTTGCCCCTCTTGAGGCTGCCACTGCGTACAAATCGGAGACACTGTCAATGATGGACATACCCTTTTTGGACACTGTCGATCGCGACCTGGAGGTTCGACTGCAGTGTCGTCAACAAGATGGAAATCGAAGCATCCCATGCTGCTTATATAGCCCGTCCTGTTGCATGCTGGGAATGCGTTTCTCTCCCTTTCACTTGAACGATCGATATCCTTGTCGACCATGTTGGCTTCCAGCTTTCAAATCGTAAACAGACGGCTCGTGGCCAATACACGAAATGTTTCCCGCAGAACTTTGATGACGCTCGAGAACCATAAGGTGAGACTAACACTCTGTTTTGATACAATTAGAAGGTCAACACCCTGGCTGCCAACAGTATACTGCCCACGCTACCGCCCGCGGACAAGGTAGAAACGGTCAAGTCAAGTCCGACGATGATTGTGGCCTGGAGCTCCGTTTGGCAATGCCCAAGTCGCTCGGCGGCAAGGGAGATGGTCAAAACCCGGAGCAATTATTCGCAATGGGCTATGCAGGTCAGGAGATTCGAATACCTGCAAGGACGATTGTGACGAGGTCACGCATATAGCTTGCTTCTTGAGTGCGCTCCAAATGGTAGCGGGCCAGCAAGGCAAGTCCGAATCGGCCAAGAACGCTGCGGTCCATGCGCAAGTTCACATTGGTAAACCGAAAGACCGCGCCGGATTCGGTTTGGAAGTCGAGTTGCAGGTCGAGGGTATAGCGGACCAGGACCTCATCGATGCTGGTCATGAGGTGAGTTGCATTCTCGTTCCGTACGTGCTGGGCGATGAACGATCGAACCATTGCAGGCATGCCCATACAGCAGGGCGTTGAAACATGGCGCTGTCGTGAAAGTGTCTAAGAAATGAGTAACGTTAGTTGCAGAGCCCTGGAATTGGATACGGAAGAATCCCACATGTTTCTGAAGATATATGTAGAATTCGGAAGATCGTAATTAAGGTCATTAACTTGTACAGTATTCTAGTAGACAAAGTGGTTAGTCGCGGTACATAATCGAGGGGGAAACGTCCGAACCTGGCCTAACGATAAGAATACATAGGCTTTATCATACAGGTAGAAACGTCCGAACCAAAACCATGCAAAAAGCGACAAAATAACTAAACCATAACAAAGTGCAAAGGTACCGGTGATACAGTGAGTGGTGGTGGTTGCAAGCGCCTTCACTAGAACTCGAAGTCGTCCATATCATCAAAATTCTCTGAGATCCTGGGCTTCTTCTTTGCCCGACCTCGGGAAGTGCTCGCTCCACGAGACCTCGCCCTCTTCCCTCTTGTGCTAGCAGTTGTGCCTGACCGCCTGGACGTAGACGTAGACTCCTTGCTACTAGTTCCGGGACACGCTGGATATGATATGACCACAATTAGCAGATGTGATTCAAGTATCGCAAGTGACAACACACCGTTGGCGTAATGACCTGGCTTGTTGCACTTGAAGCAAATAATACTGGAAGAAGAGGAATAGCTGTTTCCCTCTCGTCCGCCGTAACTCTTGGACTTTTGGAACCCGCCATTGTTATTATTATTGTTACCTGGACAGTCTGCGTCGAGATTGCGAAAATTCAATACTGAGCGAAACGTAACAGCACGTGCATATGCAAGCTCACCGCGCGCCCAATGTCCTTGTTCACCGCACTTAGAAAGACAACCGTTAATATCATGTAAGTTTTGGAAGTGTGAATTGAAGTATGAAGAACCACGAGCACGCTCACCTTGAAGCAGGTATCATTAGAGTTGCTCGACCCAGCACCAGCCGTGTTCTCGCCAAAGCTCTTCGTACTTGAGGAATTTTGTTCAGTATAGCTGTCATACGTCCTACCGCCGGCACCAGCAGCTTGCGTCCCCGCTACCTGCGCAGTATCCTGTGGACTCGCCCACTGAAAGTAATTGCATCCAGTGCCCGGTGTGGAATCGCAACCCCAATATTTCTTGCCTTGATTGGTCCCCGACTTGGTTTCCTTGAGAACAGCCCTCTTCTGACACCCGCAGAAGTAGACAGATTCGTTTGATTGCGAAGGAGCGGGCCGCTTGGCGGGAATGGTCGATCGGGTTGACTGATCGTGATCAACGGAGCCAGTATACGTGCTCGAGGAGGGTACCGTTCTCGCCCCTGTTCGTGCGGGCGCTGCCCGCGGTGGGGAAGGAGGCGGAAGAGGACCAGGCTCAGGGGGGCGAGCAGGAGTTCGTTTCGATGGCGGTTTCCGTTGAGGAGGGGCAGCAGCGCGGGGAGGTAGTGGTGGAGGACCATCAAGATCTGCGCATATAGTTAGCACAATGACGCATGCAATCAACCCATCAACCAAGCGCAGATGCATGACTTGCCTGAATCACTGTCGTCGTTTCCTCGCCCGGACACATTCCGTGACCCGCCACCTCTGCCACCACCTCGTCCTCTGCGAGAGGCTGGTGCGGAACGACCTCCTCCGCCACCGCCACCTCTGCCGCCTCTGCCGCCTCTACCGCCTCTGCCTCCACGACCGCCGCGGCCTCCATTACCTCCACCACCACCTCCGTCCCCGCCTCCGCCGTTATAATCGTCGCCATCATCGTCCCCACCAACGTCGAGATCATAGTCGATCTCCCTGTCCCCTACTCTGTTCCGAACGCTCTGTTAATACGTAGTGGTTAGCACCTCGCAGAAATTGGCATCAACGGTGGATAGATACCTCAATGATCCGCTCAAACCTCTGCTTGGTTCGTATGAACATGTCCTTGTACTTGTCCACGTTCTCGATCATCATGTCGTTCTTGGACTTGAGGCCTTCACAGACCTGAATCATTTGTCGCTCGGTCTGTGCAAATATATGCGCGCCATTGAGGGCAGTCTTGTCAACAAGAGAACAAGTCGTCTTACCTCACGACGGAGTTGAGGCTTGCTCAGACTACGCTCAAACCCAATTTCGTCGTATCCTTCCACGAGGCCGATGCCGAGGGTGGATGGGACGAGGTACTTTGTCGCACCTTGCATGTGTTCAAGCACGTACTTCCGGTCGATGATCGTTTGAATGTGTTGCGCAATGGTAGCGTCCGTGCCTTCAATGTATGATAACTGCCTCAGCCAATAGAACAGTGACATATTCCAAAGCAAATCTGCAGGACAACACGCACCAATACCATTCTTGTCCATCAACGTAACGAGGTCAGCTTCAGTTAGCAGCTTTGGTCGTGTTGTCTTCCCCTCTTTGAGTATGCATTCAGTAGGTTGAAATGTCTGACCTTCTTCAAAGTGGGGCAACTCCTTGTCAGACCACTTGTCGTAGGGGTACACTTCGAGGTAGTTTCGCTCTCGAACGCTTAGGCCTACAGCGGAGAACATCTCATCGCCATAGTCAACCTCAACGGTTGTCTCCCAACCTAAAGCATCCTTCGAGCAGGCAGCCAAGAAACGACGGGTGATGTATTCATAAACGGCTTTATCTTGGCCTGCGAGGTCGCCGGCCCACATGGTGGGATGGATCGGAGGATGAGCTTTGTCGTCCTTTTTGCCTTGCCGTGGAGCATTGAAACCTCCATTCTGCAATCTAGTCATGAGGGAGCTAAGTACATTACTGACAGAGCAATGATCGAAGACTCACTGAGCGGCATAGGCTCCCCACGCAGGGTCCTGGGTCTGTTTCTCAATTAGGGGCATGAACTGGAACTGTGGGTCGAATCGGTCTGTCTCTGTTCTTGGGTACGAGATGTAACCCTTCTGATACAGCCTTTCGGCAATCTAGAGTATACAGTTCAACGACCTGCGAAGAGGAAAATGGAAGCACAAACATACCTCAAGCACTTGCTTAGGGGAGATCCGCATTATCCTCGAGCCGGCTTTTTGCAATTCGACGGTGGTGAGAGGATAAGGCTTGAATTTCTTCTTGTCCTTCTGCCTTACCGCTGTCACCCTTGCGGTGGGACTGTCCAGTACATGTTGGTATATGGTGGTAGCGACATCCAAATCAAACAAGTGCCCCCTGCGCCATGTGAATACTGTCTCCTGCTCCTCACCAGTTTCGTCCTCTTGGGTAAGAGATAGATGGATGAACCAAAATGGTTCTGGGCGGAAGGCCTTGACTTGGTTGTAGCGCTGTACAACAAAGCCGAGAGCAGGAAATTGACATGGGCCTACACGCATATAAGCGACTCCACGCGGGGTATTACAAGAGCATACAAGCTCACCGTATGAGATGAGATCCTTGAGCTGTTCGAACCTTGGTTGCAAGGTAAGAGTTTGTAACCTCGTGAACGCTGCGCCGATTCGTAGATCAAGTCGGATCCGGGCGTCGACTGCGTTCGCTTGGTTCATATCGAGCATGACAGGGTTTTGCGCAGCGTTATGTATCTGCCTAAGTTCACTTAGTCGCATATCAGAGGACATACGATAATTGGTACATACTGCCTTATGATAGCGCTGAATCGTGCCCTGCGAATCTCGATGTTCCTCTTTGCAGAGCGACAAACTTCTGCGACCTCTGCCCCAATGTTCTCACCTTCACGATCACAATCCGTCCAGAGCATGAGCATGTCGGCGCGTCGTGCTTCTTGTTGAAGATTTCTTTCAATGGTCTTTTGGTCATCCTTGACCTTGACATCGATAGGTGCTTCAAAAAGAGCAATAGGGTCGCAATTCCTCCAGCCAAACTCTTTCGGGAAGTCATGCTCGAAAAGATGGCCGCTGACGGCGGTTACGACGAAGTGCGACTGAGTCTGTGGATAGTCGAATTCATAGTTTTTTATAAATTTGTTTGCTGTATTCCTCTTAGCTAATGATCAGAAGTCGCCAGCATATGTGATACGTTAGAGCGTACGGTTTGGAATTGACCGCCCGAGAGGATTTGGGTGATGGCCTTAGCTATAGACGGTTTTTCTGCCACGCAAAGGACACGCCGCATATGGTCCAGCAGCAAGATGAGATGTCTTGTAATGTTGTCTTCAGATGTACTGGAGAGGCGAAACTTGAGCCAACGATGAATGACCTGCCGGCCTGGGGATATTGGATGATCTCAGAGGACACGATAGCAGAAAGGAGCGAGATAAGGGAAATGGAGTCAGATGTGGGACGCGTATTATACGGTACTTCCAACTACAATGGGTATATGGAGCAGAAGGGCCGACACCATGCCCAGGACCAAAGTGTCGGCAACAAAGCTCGAAGCTGAAACTCATATTCACGCGATCGCGACGCGTTCACTTCTCATCACGGGACAGTGGACGGAGCTCTGCAGTCCATCATGATCAGTAAAAACAATGCACAGTACGCCGGGGGTTGTGGCGTAGTTGGTTATCGCATCTGTCTAACACACAGAAGGTCCTCAGTTCGAACCTGGGCCGACTCACTCAAAGAGTATTTCGCTTATTTTCTCTTTTTATACATTCAAAATTTCTATTTATACTAAGTAGTACTTCGGTAGTACTCAGCTGGTGGAATATTTCTAGTGCTACCTGAGTCTTTGTGGCCTGGGGATTGAACAAGGTTTCCACTATTGACCTTTACGAACTTATCAGTACGATCTATTGACTGGTGCCGATAGGTAGGACTGATTTCCCATTCGTCTTAAGAGCTGTCCTTCTCATCGGTGCGATGGCCGAGCGGTCCAAGGCGTGTGACTCAAGCGAAAGCTTGCCTGCTCAGCGGGTCTTCTCATCTGGGTATCCAGGCGTGGGTTCAAATCCCACTCGCACCAATATCATTTTTCCCCTGTTTTTCCCTCTATGCGTCCCGTTTGCGTCCGGTACTGAAAGTATCGAACTTGTCGTTAATGGTGACCATGGATTTAAAGATATCCGAGAAATATATAGAAAACGTAATGTACTAAGCAAAAGACCGAGAATCCAGTGCAATATCCTCCTCATCTAAGAGGGGTCAAACAATGTTGGACAGTATCGGAGAAGACTCTCAGTAACCTTCCCTCTTGACCCGCAACTCTCGCCTGATCTCGTCGTTCTCAAGACGATCTTCCAGAGGCCGTGTCCGCACCGGTTCAGCAAGGGCAGGTTGTGAGAAGTGCTCCCGCAGACGGTTGCCAGCTTGTCGTTGGACCTATTGACATCGGTCAGTTTCATGCACCCACAGAAGACAGATTGAGTGTACCTCGCCACCAACAGTCCGCACGACTTGGAACAAGGGGCCCACAAGATTGAGCTGCACAATGACCCAGCTGCCGACAACTGTTATAATACTCTTGACGGACGTTAGAAGAGTGGCCACTTACGCAGATGCGAGAAGGATCAGAAGCATTGTGAAGTAGAGCGGATTGAACAAGACCATCATAGCCTCGTTCCATCCAAGCACCACGAGTACACCATACATCCAGTAGGGTATCTGCGCTACACTGGAGACAGTGCTGCGTTTAGCCTCGACGTAGTAAGCATCCGCATCTTTCCTGAACCGGTTGGCAAGATCGATTGCCTTGGTCTCGGAGAATATGACGAGGGATGCAGCAAAGTCAAACTCCTCAGAGTCGTTTGCTAGCGAGTCCGAGGAATCTGAAGGGAGGGTATATTCCAAGGATGGGTCAGTGGGCGCGATCTTTGAGTAGAGGGGTATCAGCTCCAAAGCCTAGAAGGATAGTTCAGTTAGTGGTGTTATGGGACAAAGTGTTGGGTCGTCTAGTACGTACCTGCTCCTTAGCCTTCTTAAACGCGCCGTCAATGTCATCTTCAGGCCTCCACACACGAGGAACACCTTGCTCGTCGTAACGGAAGCGCTCTTCGAAGTAATTGCGAAGCTTGCTGAGGAACAC
>JSYW01003853.1:0-10161 GCA_000787475.1 Lentinus polychrous
AAAAAAAGGGTATGGATGATGGACGGCGCAAATATGGTTACGCTCTTCAAGCTGCCCATAAATGATTGCTGCGGCTCTCTACAGGAGGACTGAGGTAACCATTTGGAATGTTGACATTGAGATAGTCGAAGGGTTTCGACAACACGACGTCTCCCGATTTTGCAGCTGATTGGTTCTACGAAATGCAGTCCGTGATGAGTAACAGCAGAATGAGTGGACGGCTGCAATACGTACCTTGCCAGTGTAGAGCGGGGACGGAGGAGGTGCATTAATCGTCTCGCTCTCAACTTCATCAGCTGAGTCAAAACAAATGTGAGGGACTAGCGCAGCCGATATCACGGGATGCATCTCAGGTGAATCTCTCGGGGTGATGATGATGGGCTGTGTGCAATGGCGGGTCGACCTATGAGTGATGTCGAAGACACCATCGTCTGAAGCAGATAATTCATCCGTAAAAGCACTTCCAATCGACGAGTATTCTCGACGAAAGACGTTTCCGATTGTCTCCAGAGCTCTCATATGATCTGCCTCAGAGGCTGCCTGGTAAAGTTCAGGACACGACGATCTCCGTTGGTGGGTATCGTCGATATCGGGAGGGCTAACGAGTCTTGGCTCTGACTGTGTAAATGTCGTAAGAACAATTTGGGGGAACAGGACTAGTATACGGCACAAATATACTGACCATTACCGCCTGAGCATGCGCACGCTCCAGAGTGTTGGAGGCGGAGTGAGCAGGTTCCTTCGCCTGAGGAGATTGTACATGAAGCACTTAGTCGTAAGGCAAGAGCGAGAGTACGGACCTTAACGTGGACGAATTTCTGTGCACCACCCTGTTTCTTCGAGCGCAAGAATTCAAACATGGTGAGAGTCGTGACGTCTATCGGTGATAATTCAAAGTAAAGAGTATTGTTTGGTAGATCAGCTAGATGTTCAAGGTCGAGCATCTTGCCGCAGTCTTCTTATATGTCGAGTTGCGGATGTACCAAGCTCGATCCGCTTGTGCTCGAGTCCGAGTCCGAGTCCGCATCCTTTGCCGCAGTCGAACCGAAACAGTCCTAGATTCCTTTTGGAGGTCACCCGGTTCAGTAGCAGAGGGCATAGTATCAACCTGTTCGAGACGTCATTGTGGCCAGCGCAGCTAGTAGAGTCGCCCGATTCATACTTAGCAGAATACAAGGGCTGCACTGAGTAGAAAGTGTGAAAGAGGAGAGTGACGAAACATACCATATCGGGCTAGCTCAGCACGATCGGTCTCTTTTAGAACTCCGCGAAGGGGCGCGCTCAAGGGGGTAAATGCACACACACACACGAACGCCTGCCTCGACCACTGCATGCCATGTATGCGTCTTTCCATCGAACCAAAGACTATCCAATACTGCGTACTATTTGAGCTGACGTTATGCCCCCTATAGAGTCTCCGCTTAACGCGGCAAGTGTACTTGCTCCAGCGTACGTGAATATGTTCACTGAACTGCAATCCATAGGCACATCAGCATGCTGCAAACGCAGAAGATTATTTAGCACAGGGACTGCTCATCCCCGCAGCTGAGGAGCACCACAAAGCAGCTGAAGCATTCAAAGCCTGCATAGAGGCGTCCAGTGAAGAAAATGTGTGCCAACTTCCTGCCCAATTCATGCTTGGGTTGTTGACCTTGCCATTCCTCTGCGGCATCCCTTCAGACGAAGCGAACGTTACGGATGCTATATAACGAGCAGAGCAAGGCTGAGAAAGAATTGCAGAGGAGAATAGCGAAGATGCGAGAGGAGAACAAGGACCCTTCTATCCCACAGAAGCCTACGAGACCCGCCCCAAGTTCCTCCATGGCGTCGCCTTCAGTAGCGCCACCCAGACCACCCGCATCTCCTCCGCCCAACGCGCCCAGCAGTCTCTCGGACTCCCAGCAGATGGTTGATGAGTCGTTCTTACTGCTCGCACAGAGAGTATGTAACTTTTCTCAATCGTCCAATTATTTCGTCTGAACCATAGCCGCGTCAGAGCGAGGGTGGCGATGCATTCAATCACTTCTGGAGGATAACGGAAGGGATGCTGGAACATCTTTCTCAGCCTGTGGCGTTTGCCATAGCACCATTAGGCCCACCTGAAAATGGGCTTTTGACTCCTCGACGGAGGGAAACCAACTCCAGTAGTGACACAGACGTTGAAGACCCCATCACGCGAACCCTTTCCCGTGGCGTGGGTCTGGTGAAAGCTGCCAGCTCAAAAATGCTTACTCGCAACGATTCGTACTCTGACTCTGCAGGCATCACTACTTTTCCTCCCAAGCCTCAGTCAGTCGCACCCATCGATGACTGGGACGATGATATTTTCACTGAAGGTATACATAACCTCATTCTTGACTTTCTCGTGAAACAACTCACACAATTAGCAGATGACCATATGTCCGAATCCTTCTTCGTCATTCCTTCAAAGTCTGATCCTCCCATCTCGGTACTAAAGAAGGAGAACGCAACGTTGAAGTCGAAACTGGAAGAGATGCAGAAGCAGCTGGCTTTGGCCGATCAGGCGTTGAAACAGAGGAAGGAACAAGATCAGCAACTTCGTGACAGTATCATGCTCGCTCGCAAAGAGGTAAGACACCATAAGGTGCGGCGTTCCATATGTAATTTCATTCAACCGTTTTCATAGGCACAAAGGGCAATGACATCCTCTATGGCGTTGAGGCAACCACCCCCGCCAGTTGACTTGACGTCGCTGACCATCAGCACACCACCTGTCCCAGTGCCAATACCACCCCCTCCGACTGCAAATCCCGGGCGGGATAAAGAAGCAGTGCTTTTGAAACGAGTGCGGGAATTGGAAGAAGATTTGCGCGCGGCACGGATTGAGAATGAAAAGCAGGTCAGTTAAACCTCAATTATCCGCTAATGCTGAATCGCGAGCTTTCTTTATCTCCAGAAAGCGATGATCGTGAAATTCCGCGAACGTTGGGAGAAACTGAAGGAATCTTCGAAGCGCAAAAAACAAGCGAAGATGGCTGCCGAGGCTGCTGCTATGGCGGAGCACAATCGTATCGAGGAAGAGCCTGAGGCGGAAGCACAGGCCGAAAGAGACGATCTGCGTCAGGAGCGGGAAGGAAGTGCAAGTCTTGTCGCATGATATGCCTACAAAGTGTTTCTTGAGTTCTCAGTGTATCGATGAGCTTCTGAGTTGGATGTATAGCTATGTAGTATATATATATATCTGCACTGTATTTTATGACCATGTACCACTACGCCTCTTTCTGACAGGAACATTCTTAATCATACACTAGTGGGAAGATAGCTTTTTACCGTTCAGATAATGTTTTGTGTGATGCGTTGAAGAAAGTGACTGTGCAATTGAGAAAAAGGATAACTTACCTGTGTAACGTTACACGAATAAGCCAAAGTCAAGAATCCGCAAGGAACGAGCGGCAGCCTCGAAATCCTTCTGTGCAGCGGCAAGACCCTCTTCCCCAACGGCCCCACCATCGGCAGAGCGCAGAGGCACGTTCATGGTCAGCACAAGATCAGTATTCTTACTCTCAATACGATAGAGAGCCATGAATATCTGGACCTCGTCGACTTCGGTCTTGTTGAATTTGGTGACCAGTTGTCTGCCGGCAAGAAGCGTATGAGACGGTGTGAGATCATCCCCGCGGTCATTCTGGACGAAGGTTATGGCTTGCACAGTGGAGGACTGGGCAGAGTTGTCGTGTGCGAGGGAATCGAAGTGGAATCTGGCAGCGAAGATAAGGAGAGCACCGGGAGAGTGGAGAGTGGAAAGACTGACTGCGCGGCGTCGCGACAATCATTTGGCTCGACCCTCTGGAGGACCTCGAGGATCAGACTCTTGGTCGAGTCAGGGTAGAGGAAGACTTCCTGAGTGTCAGGAATTTGTCGAAGATCGCTGTAGCATGGTTATCGCCTCAGTCCTGTAAACAAACGAGAGGCGACATACGATGCATCGATCAGGTTAGGAGGCAAAGCGAGCGTGATGGCACCTCCAAAGAGCGGACGATCTGCGACTGTAGCCATGGTGGGAGACGTTCAAGCAGGTCCGATAATTGAAAGAGCTAATGCAGGGAGTGCCAAGGTGAAAGTCAAGGGAGAGTTCTGCTGATTTCCTTGCAGGAGAAATGAAGTCATCTCTGTGGTCGGTACCGGGAGATCGGTTTGCAATGTGATCGGTTATTGATGGCGTTCGCCACGTGGGTCGTCTTCGCGTCCAACGCGTCGCGTCGCGCGACCCCGGGCCTTTGCCTGGTGCCATGCAGAATCCAAGCCACCAACCACGCTTGAGGCCTTGAGGGACCACAAGGTCCCTCGGTTAATGGTATTGTCAACATTACTACCAGCGGCGGCCTTTGACAGAGCGTCGACCAGGCCACAGTGATAGACTCGGAATGGTGTAAGTACTCAACGATGACTAGGATAATACACCAGGGCCCGGCTCCAGATCCTTCTTTAGTGGATTCCAGTCATATTCAGCTCCTGCTAACGAATTCTTTTGCAATTTGCTAGATATCCTCTGCCTAAGATGAGCAACTTGAAGGTATGCCATGATCTCGCTCAATCTAATGTATGCTATAGCTCATCACAACAGTGCAAAGTCAATATGGCAAGATCATCCTCCGCTACGGAGGTATCTGTGTGCCGTTTGGTCAACATCGTAGTCCCGAACATGATATATGGCTTTGTCCGCGCATGTTTGATTGGGAAGCGCCACGTTGACATTCTGTCGCAAGGAAGCGACGAACGCGTTACTGCCGCTGTCGATCCTGGAAACAAAGAGCGAAGCTTCATTCCGAACTGAAGCGGCTTGCCGAGGAACTCGCATGTAACTTGTTCAATCCGTTGGCTAGCTCTGACAGTCGAACAGCCACGTTTTGAGACGATTGCTCATAGTAATACCGAGGAGATCGCGATGACAAGTGTATTGGCATGGCTCCGTATTGACATCGGGCCCTCCTGACGATGCGACACACCGAGGACGCGAATCTCGATCAGCGCAATGCAACGCAGGGCAGTCGCGATCTGCGGAGATTGTGCACGATCTCTTGCAGAAGTGCATCGGATGATTGCGGGGTACGAGACATTCTCCAAGGACATCAAGAATCTCTACAACAAGTTCACAGTGATGCTTCAGACTGTCATGACATTTGCCCGATGCAGAAGAAGTGGCGGAAGCTTACATGAATCTGTGCTCCGCATTGCCACTAATTCCCCCGTTTCCTCCGCCAATAGAGAATGTCAACCTGACCTCTTACTGAATACAGTGACCGCTATTATGAACCCACAACATGGCGCCCTGATAGGTTCGTGGAAGAGAAGTCATCGACTCGGAGCCTACTCTGGTCATCGCTGCGGAGTTGAAACGCGTCGAACGGGCCGATATCGAAACTGAGAGGATATCAGCGGAACGAATCTGGCCAGCTGACTTCCGGCTGCGAGAATATTTGGACGTTACCAGCAGGATGGACCAAGGATGGTCTGACTCGTTGACTGATCAAGCGGTGGACCATATTCCAAGATGTGAGTCGACCATCCTTCGCTGTCTGGCAACATTGGCACCGACGTCGCCTGACGCGAGCTTAAAATAATCCTTGTCACTGTCAGATGCCAGTAGGTCAACAGGAGATAATAAAGAGCATCGCTTGAGCCACGCGTCTGGAGCGGGAATCTAGCCCAAGCTGAGACGTCGGCAAGGGAAAGAGCGTCGGCATGAGAGTCTCGCCTTGAGCCAGTGCTGCTATCGTGTAAGTTACAGTGTAAGTGTACATACACATCCGCTCGATTCGGTATCATCTTACGACGGTGGGCTCATGTCAGGCACCTACAGTATGTAGAGCGAGAAGACGAAGTAGAACGGCTCCGAGATGAAACTGCTAGTGGCAGTATCCTAGAAGGAATCAGACTGGCAGCGACAAGCATCCAAGGACGAGGTTTCGAGGCATACAAAGTACTTACGCAAATTTCCAAGATCTGCGCCGTTCCCCAATTCCATGGATTTGGTTGTAGTCACGGTGCTGGTGACCATACAAATTGTAGTGGTCTGGATAATTCGTCTCTCTGGTCATGTATTCCCTGGCCCACTATCTTTTTAGTTTAGTGCTAATCCTGTACTCTTGCACTCCTTCAAACACACGGTGATTTCCCCACCCCGCGTACCGGTATCTTGAGTCCCGAGAGAGCGGAGGATTGGCCCTCACCCAAAAAAGGCAGAACAAGAACGAAATTGATGGTGTGATCGACCGAATTGAATACGAAAAAGCGACTTTCAAGTTGGTTCCTGATTCAGTTGCGAGGGCTCCTCTTCCTTCTACCACAGCGGAAGAGAACAAGAGACACTATCCTAACGGTCCGCGCACGAAAGATTGACAAACTACCGGCTATGTGCTCAACTGTGGAAAGCCCCCCGGTTATCTGGGACACGCGCCCTACGCCCACACGGCTGCTACCGTGGAGGGAAGGGGGATATGACTCTGCTGAGGCGCAATGGAGCCTCGAGGTTGGTATCGACCAGTGATATCTGTCTCTTTGCAGTATGCAACGACCACTCCCGAGAAACGTTCCCCTCCAGAGCGCCATGGAGCGTTCATTCCTGGGAACCATATCATTGTTCCGTGCGAAGTCGGTGCGAAATACAGTCTCATTCGGCGACCCGTTTCCTACACTCAGGGAGGCATGCCGGAACACCGACATCCAACGGTTTGGGCTGCTCGATCATGAAACCCATACCACGGTAACGTCGAACAGCCCTATCGACAGGCGGTATTGTTATTGTCCCACAACAGTGGGAAGCAAGGACAGGTATCGAGTTTCGATCGGTCAAAAGTCTCCAATATCTGAAATGCTTACATCGGCAGTGAAGGCATCTCAGGGGAATATTGCAGAGGATGACTGACTGACCGCAGTTTTTCTGTCAAAAATTGGCAGGACCCGTCGCCGAAGTGGATCGTAAGGCCCATTCGTGAGGTCATTGTTCATGCTATGCTCACCTTTCTGACAGGACAGTGTTCCAGATTTGGGCGACTGTTCCTAGGATAACCACCACTTCTCAGGAATACCAGCATGGTGGAACAAGATAGTGAAGTGCCTGCGAAGTGTTGCGCCTCGGCTACATTCTGCGTTGCCTTTTTGCGACATCGCCTCCCTCGTGGATTCGCCGGAGGTTGTCTCCATACACCGGAATGCTGACCCGCCCAGAACTGCTCAATACCGCATAAGTAGCTGCGGAAGGTTCACTATTCCACGGACGCCATTTCCTCCCCCCGTCAATTGCCAAGGAGGCCCATCTCCACTTCACCTTCACTCATCCAGGACAATCAGCCTTGCTCTACACTCATGTCTGCTGAACCAAATGCGAGGGGTGCCGCACCCGCGTACGATGAGGCCGAGAGGGGAACTCTTGAGGTTTCTCGCCCAGTAGTCAGTTACCCTAAGGACGAGAAGAAGGACCCATTCGCGACCCCGGATGAGAAGAAGGTCGCTGTCGCCGCTCTAGAGATCCCGGCTACGAAGGAGAAGGAGTCAGCTCCCCCTCCGCCAAAGACACCCGCTGCGAAGCCCAAGAAGAAGAAGGTTTCATGGTGGATTCTCTGGCAGTTGTGGTTCAACACTTATCGGTAATATTTTACTGATTTTTGGCCATCGATAGTCCACACTGACGTCCATACACACAGTAAACTGTTCACGATCTCTTTCGGTCTGAACATGATCGGTCTTGGCCTTGCCGCCTCAGGTCACTGGCCATACGCTCTCAAGTACAACGGTGCAATGGCTGTCGCGAACTTTAACTTTGCTATCTTAATGCGGAATGAGATCTTTGGTCGTATTCTGTACTGGCTTGTTAACACTCTATTTGCCAAAGTATGCCTGTTTGTCAGCATGTATGATGATGAACACGTCACTGAGCTCCTTTGCAGTGGCCTCCGCTGTGGTTCCGACTCGGCTGTACCTCGGTGCTTCAGCACCTTGGTGGTATACATTCGGGTTGTGCAACCTCTGGTGTCGCCTGGCTGATACTCAAAATCGTGCGGACATACCAAAACCGAGCAAACGAACACACCTCAATCTTGGTAGTCGGTCTTCTCACCAACCTCGCCGTGTTCATCACTGCCTGTGCCGCCATCCCCTGGGTTCGGAATACTCATCACAAGTAGGCAACTGTTCGTACCTCTGCCTTCCATTGACACTGACCAATCAATCAGCGTATTCGAGCGACACCATCGTTTCGTCGGCTGGACTGCTTTATTCCTCACATGTGAGTGACCGACTGTTCTTGTTCACACAGAGGCCGCCGCTGACAGATGGCCATTTCGCAGGGGCATTCACTATCATGGGCGACATCTGGGACGCGGACACTCACACATGGAACCTCGATGGCGTACATTTGGTCCGTCAACAGGACTTCTGGTATGTCATGGGCATGACTACATTGTAAGTCCATTTTGCCTGCTAGTACTCTTCGGTGTGCGTCCCGATATTTAATATATCCTCTCAGCATCGCTCTGCCGTGGATTTGCACCAGAGAGGTTCCCATTGACATCGAGTTGGTGCGTAATCGTGCATATCTCGCGCCCGAGAAGTTACGTCCGCTAACGATTCATTCCTCCAGCCTTCTCCCAAGGTTGCCGTTGTCCGTTTCCGCCGTGGCATGCAACAGGGTCTCCTCGGACGAATCAGCCGTCACCCAGTCAAGGAATATCACGCATTCGGTATCATCTCGTAAGTGCACAGTCTCGATAAACGCGAAACGTAAAAACCTAAACATTCCTTCGGCAGTGAGGGTACACATGCGAAGTACCACTACATGATTTGCGGTGTACAAGGTCGGTGTTTGCCGCCGTGCGACGATTTCGTGCGTTTCGTATTGACTTTGGGGCTGTTCTAGGTGACTTTACTCGTAGTCTGGTCAACGACCCCCCGAGAACGATCTGGACGCGAGAGCTCAAGGTATGTCGGATTCTGGAACCCTCCGCTGTCAAGACCAATTCACCATGACACTAAAAATTACACTCGTTTCAAAAGTTCGCTGGTGTGTCCAACACGTCAACCTTGTACAAGCGCGGGATCCGTATCTGCACTGGTACTGGTATCGGAGCTGCGCTCTCGACATGCATCCAATCTCCCTACTGGTGCGTTTCGTTATAATGCTTTCGACTAATCACGACATTTGACACTGACATCTGTGATTTTTTCTCGTCACCGTCGTCATCATCATTCAGGTATTTGATCTGGATTGGTGAGTAAATGGCTTCATTTCCCCCATTGTCTCTCCCACCCACATCTCGAGTTGCCAATGAACTGTTACTGACATGTCGTTTTGTCGAATAACAGGCTCCGACCAAGAGAAAACATTCGGACCCACCATCAGCGGTTTGATCCATCGTTACGTCGAGCCAGAGCGTCTTCTCCTGTGGGACAGTAAAGCCCGAGGAGGTCGTCCTGACACGATGAAGATCCTCAAGGAGGTGTATGCCTCGTGGAACGCCGAAGGTGCGTCTCTTGCTCCCTTGCTCCCAACTCCCCCAACTCCCTCCACTCCCAATACAATTTCCCACCACGCCCATCCCATCTCCCATCTCACCATACCCAACATGTTGTCTTTCTCCCATAACGACATTTCTCCGTGGTCCTGACTTCTGGTATCCGCAGTCGTCTTCATCACATCGAACTATATCGGTAACTCCGAGATGATGCAGGTGAGCCTCTCCGTTCCTTTCTCTCATTCTTCATGGTTTGGGCATGTGCGTGCGGAAAACGCTGACGCCACTGTCATACTTCCAGGGATGTAAAGAAGCCGGTATACCCTGCTTCGGTACTCTGTGGGACTTCTAATAAGCCGCTCCTTCCCCTCCGTCTCCTCGTCCAAGTCGTTGGTTTCAGTGGTTAGAACGATAAACCCCTCCCGCAATTGGCATTGGCAGCCGCTGCTCCCGCTCCCGCTTGCCGAGTGTATTCCTAGGTCTAGCAAACCTCTTACAATTTCCGCCTTAATCTTATAACATTACTTGGTTCCTCTTCTTTTCTTTTTTCTTTCTCTCAATCTCCTGGGCAATGTCATATCTCATCTACCCCCCTTTGACCGTATGCAATGGATCTCCTTGGACATTTGTAAAACTCCCTTTGGACACGCACCACCGCTCACGAGACGGAGGGGTTAATAGCCAGTGTGTG